>JAQNBH010000006.1:15645630-15848505 GCA_028752905.1 Cladorhizidae sp. MBARI D1340-BT2 | reverse complement strand
GACAGTTCCATGCCCTAAACACTCTAGTAATACAGACAGTTCCATGCTAACACTAGTAATACAGACAGTTCCATGCTACACTAGTAATACAGACAGTTCCATGCTACACTAGTAATACAGACAGTTCCATGCTACACTAGTAATACAGACAGTTCCATGCTACACTAGTAATACAGACAGTTCCATGCTACACTAGTAATACAGACAGTTCCATGCTACACTAGTAATACAGACAGTTCCATGCTACACTAGTAATACAGACAGTTCCATGCTACACTAGTAATACAGACAGTTCCATGCTACACTAGTAATACAGACAGTTCCATGCTACACTAGTAATACAGACAGTTCCATGCTACACTAGTAATACAGACAGTTCCATGCTACACTAGTAATACAGACAGTTCCATGCTACACTAGTAATACAGACAGTTCCATGCTACACTAGTAATACAGACAGTTCCATGCTACACTAGTAATACAGACAGTTCCATGCTACACTAGTAATACAGACAGTTCCAATGCTACACTAGTAATACAGACAGTTCCATGCTACACTAGTAATACAGACAGTTCCATGCTACACTAGTAATACAGACAGTTCCATGCTACACTAGTAATACAGACAGTTCCATGCTACACTAGTAATACAGACAGTTCCATGCTACACTAGTAATACAGACAGTTCCATGCTACACTAGTAATACAGACAGTTCCATGCTACACTAGTAATACAGACAGTTCCATGCTACACTAGTAATACAGACAGTTCCATGCTACACTAGTAATACAGACAGTTCCATGCTACACTAGTAATACAGACAGTTCCATGCTACACTAGTAATACAGACAGTTCCATGCTACACTAGTAATACAGACAGTTCCATGCTACACTAGTAATACAGACAGTTCCATGCTACACTAGTAATACAGACAGTTCCATGCTACACTAGTAATACAGACAGTTCCATGCTACACTAGTAATACAGACAGTTCCATGCTACACTAGTAATACAGACAGTTCCATGCTACACTAGTAATACAGACAGTTCCATGCTACACTAGTAATACAGACAGTTCCATGCTACACTAGTAATACAGACAGTTCCATGCTACACTAGTAATACAGACAGTTCCATGCTACACTAGTAATACAGACAGTTCCATGCTACACTAGTAATACAGACAGTTCCATGCTACACTAGTAATACAGACAGTTCCATGCTACACTAGTAATACAGACAGTTCCATGCTACACTAGTAATACAGACAGTTCCATGCTACACTAGTAATACAGACAGTTCCATGCTACACTAGTAATACAGACAGTTCCATGCTACACTAGTAATACAGACAGTTCCATGCTACACTAGTAATACAGACAGTTCCATGCTACACTAGTAATACAGACAGTTCCATGCTACACTAGTAATACAGACAGTTCCATGCTACACTAGTAATACAGACAGTTCCATGCTACACTAGTAATACAGACAGTTCCATGCTACACTAGTAATACAGACAGTTCCATGCTACACTAGTAATACAGACAGTTCCATGCTACACTAGTAATACAGACAGTTCCATGCTACACTAGTAATACAGACAGTTCCATGCTACACTAGTAATACAGACAGTTCCATGCTACACTAGTAATACAGACAGTTCCATGCTACACTAGTAATACAGACAGTTCCATGCTACACTAGTAATACAGACAGTTCCATGCTACACTAGTAATACAGACAGTTCCATGCTACACTAGTAATACAGACAGTTCCATGCTACACTAGTAATACAGACAGTTCCATGCTACACTAGTAATACAGACAGTTCCATGCTACACTAGTAATACAGACAGTTCCATGCTACACTAGTAATACAGACAGTTCCATGCTACACTAGTAATACAGACAGTTCCATGCTACACTAGTAATACAGACAGTTCCATGCTACACTAGTAATACAGACAGTTCCATGCTACACTAGTAATACAGACAGTTCCATGCTACACTAGTAATACAGACAGTTCCATGCTACACTAGTAATACAGACAGTTCCATGCTACACTAGTAATACAGACAGTTCCATGCTACACTAGTAATACAGACAGTTCCATGCTACACTAGTAATACAGACAGTTCCATGCTACACTAGTAATACAGACAGTTCCATGCTACACTAGTAATACAGACAGTTCCATGCTACACTAGTAATACAGACAGTTCCATGCTACACTAGTAATACAGACAGTTCCATGCTACACTAGTAATACAGACAGTTCCATGCTACACTAGTAATACAGACAGTTCCATGCTACACTAGTAATACAGACAGTTCCATGCTACACTAGTAATACAGACAGTTCCATGCTACACTAGTAATACAGACAGTTCCATGCTACACTAGTAATACAGACAGTTCCATGCTACACTAGTAATACAGACAGTTCCATGCTACACTAGTAATACAGACAGTTCCATGCTACACTAGTAATACAGACAGTTCCATGCTACACTAGTAATACAGACAGTTCCATGCTACACTAGTAATACAGACAGTTCCATGCTACACTAGTAATACAGACAGTTCCATGCTACACTAGTAATACAGACAGTTCCATGCTACACTAGTAATACAGACAGTTCCATGCTACACTAGTAATACAGACAGTTCCATGCTACACTAGTAATACAGACAGTTCCATGCTACACTAGTAATACAGACAGTTCCATGCTACACTAGTAATACAGACAGTTCCATGCTACACTAGTAATACAGACAGTTCCATGCTACACTAGTAATACAGACAGTTCCATGCTACACTAGTAATACAGACAGTTCCATGCTACACTAGTAATACAGACAGTTCCATGCTACACTAGTAATACAGACAGTTCCATGCTACACTAGTAATACAGACAGTTCCATGCTACACTAGTAATACAGACAGTTCCATGCCGCACTAGTAATACAGACAGTTCCATGCTACACTAGTAATACAGACAGTTCCATGCTACACTAGTAATACAGACAGTTCCATGCTACACTAGTAATACAGACAGTTCCATGCTACACTAGTAATACAGACAGTTCCATGCTACACTAGTAATACAGACAGTTCCATGCTACACTAGTAATACAGACAGTTCCATGCTGCACTAGTAATACAGACAGTTCCATGCTACACTAGTAATACAGACAGTTCCATGCTACACTAGTAATACAGACAGTTCCATGCTACACTAGTAATACAGACAGTTCCATGCTACACTAGTAATACAGACAGTTCCATGCTACACTAGTAATACAGACAGTTCCATGCTACACTAGTAATACAGACAGTTCCATGCTACACTAGTAATACAGACAGTTCCATGCTACACTAGTAATACAGACAGTTCCATGCTACACTAGTAATACAGACAGTTCCATGCTACACTAGTAATACAGACAGTTCCATGCTACACTAGTAATACAGACAGTTCCATGCTACACTAGTAATACAGACAGTTCCATGCTACACTAGTAATACAGACAGTTCCATGCTACACTAGTAATACAGACAGTTCCATGCTACACTAGTAATACAGACAGTTCCATGCTACACTAGTAATACAGACAGTTCCATGCTACACTAGTAATACAGACAGTTCCATGCTACACTAGTAATACAGACAGTTCCATGCTGCACTAGTAATACAGACAGTTCCATGCTACACTAGTAATACAGACAGTTCCATGCTACACTAGTAATACAGACAGTTCCATGCCTACACTAGTAATACAGACAGTTCCATGCTACACTAGTAATACAGACAGTTCCATGCTACACTAGTAATACAGACAGTTCCATGCTACACTAGTAATACAGACAGTTCCATGCTACACTAGTAATACAGACAGTTCCATGCTACACTAGTAATACAGACAGTTCCATGCTACACTAGTAATACAGACAGTTCCATGCTACACTAGTAATACAGGCAGTTCCATGCTACACTAGTAATACAGACAGTTCCATGCTACACTAGTAATACAGACAGTTCCATGCTACACTAGTAATACAGACAGTTCCATGCTGCACTAGTAATACAGGCAGTTCCATGCTACACTAGTAATACAGACAGTTCCATGCTACACTAGTAATACAGACAGTTCCATGCTACACTAGTAATACAGACAGTTCCATGCTACACTAGTAATACAGACAGTTCCATGCTACACTAGTAATACAGACAGTTCCATGCTACACTAGTAATACAGACAGTTCCATGCTGCACTAGTAATACAGACAGTTCCATGCTACACTAGTAATACAGACAGTTCCATGCTACACTAGTAATACAGACAGTTCCATGCTACACTAGTAATACAGACAGTTCCATGCTACACTAGTAATACAGACAGTTCCATGCTGCACTAGTAATACAGACAGTTCCATGCTACACTAGTAATACAGACAGTTCCATGCTACACTAGTAATACAGACAGTTCCATGCTACACTAGTAATACAGACAGTTCCATGCTGCACTAGTAATACAGACAGTTCCATGCTACACTAGTAATACAGACAGTTCCATGCTACACTAGTAATACAGACAGTTCCATGCTACACTAGTAATACAGACAGTTCCATGCTACACTAGTAATACAGACAGTTCCATGCTACACTAGTAATACAGACAGTTCCATGCTACACTAGTAATACAGACAGTTCCATGCTACACTAGTAATACAGACAGTTCCATGCTACACTAGTAATACAGACAGTTCCATGCTACACTAGTAATACAGACAGTTCCATGCTACACTAGTAATACAGACAGTTCCATGCTACACTAGTAATACAGACAGTTCCATGCTACACTAGTAATACAGACAGTTCCATGCTACACTAGTAATACAGACAGTTCCATGCCACACTAGTAATACAGACAGTTCCATGCTACACTAGTAATACAGACAGCTCCATGCTACACTAGTAATACAGACAGTTCCATGCTACACTAGTAATACAGACAGTTCCATGCTACACTAGTAATACAGACAGTTCCATGCTGCACTAGTAATACAGACAGTTCCATGCTGCACTAGTAATACAGACAGTTCCATGCTACACTAGTAATACAGACAGTTCCATGCTACACTAGTAATACAGACAGTTCCATGCTACACTAGTAATACAGACAGTTCCATGCTACACTAGTAATACAGACAGTTCCATGCTACACTAGTAATACAGACAGTTCCATGCTGCACTAGTAATACAGACAGTTCCATGCTACACTAGTAATACAGACAGTTCCATGCTACACTAGTAATACAGACAGTTCCATGCTGCACTAGTAATACAGACAGTTCCATGCTACACTAGTAATACAGACAGTTCCATGCTACACTAGTAATACAGACAGTTCCATGCTGCACTAGTAATACAGACAGTTCCATGCTACACTAGTAATACAGACAGTTCCATGCTACACTAGTAATACAGACAGTTCCATGCTACACTAGTAATACAGACAGTTCCATGCTACACTAGTAATACAGACAGTTCCATGCTGCACTAGTAATACAGACAGTTCCATGCTACACTAGTAATACAGACAGTTCCATGCTACACTAGTAATACAGACAGTTCCATGCCACACTAGTAATACAGACAGTTCCATGCTACACTAGTAATACAGACAGCTCCATGCTACACTAGTAATACAGACAGTTCCATGCTACACTAGTAATACAGACAGTTCCATGCTACACTAGTAATACAGACAGTTCCATGCTGCACTAGTAATACAGACAGTTCCATGCTACACTAGTAATACAGACAGTTCCATGCTACACTAGTAATACAGACAGTTCCATGCCACACTAGTAATACAGACAGTTCCATGCTACACTAGTAATACAGACAGTTCCATGCTACACTAGTAATACAGACAGTTCCATGCTACACTAGTAATACAGACAGTTCCATGCTACACTAGTAATACAGACAGCTCCATGCTACACTAGTAATACAGACAGTTCCATGCTACACTAGTAATACAGACAGTTCCATGCTAC
This sequence comes from Cladorhizidae sp. MBARI D1340-BT2, assembly GCA_028752905.1. Classification (NCBI taxonomy): domain Eukaryota; kingdom Metazoa; phylum Porifera; class Demospongiae; order Poecilosclerida; family Cladorhizidae; species Cladorhizidae sp. MBARI D1340-BT2. Next base: position 15,842,432 of record JAQNBH010000006.1, on the reverse strand, counting down.
ACTAGTAATACAGACAGTTCCATGCTGCACTAGTAATACAGACAGTTCCATGCTGCACTAGTAATACAGACAGTTCCATGCTACACTAGTAATACAGACAGTTCCATGCTACACTAGTAATACAGACAGTTCCATGCTACACTAGTAATACAGACAGTTCCATGCTACACTAGTAATACAGACAGTTCCATGCTACACTAGTAATACAGACAGTTCCATGCTGCACTAGTAATACAGACAGTTCCATGCTACACTAGTAATACAGACAGTTCCATGCTACACTAGTAATACAGACAGTTCCATGCTGCACTAGTAATACAGACAGTTCCATGCTACACTAGTAATACAGACAGTTCCATGCTACACTAGTAATACAGACAGTTCCATGCTGCACTAGTAATACAGACAGTTCCATGCTACACTAGTAATACAGACAGTTCCATGCTACACTAGTAATACAGACAGTTCCATGCTACACTAGTAATACAGACAGTTCCATGCTACACTAGTAATACAGACAGTTCCATGCTACACTAGTAATACAGACAGTTCCATGCTACACTAGTAATACAGACAGTTCCATGCTACACTAGTAATACAGACAGTTCCATGCTACACTAGTAATACAGACAGTTCCATGCTACACTAGTAATACAGACAGTTCCATGCTACACTAGTAATACAGACAGTTCCATGCCACACTAGTAATACAGACAGTTCCATGCTACACTAGTAATACAGACAGTTCCATGCTACACTAGTAATACAGACAGTTCCATGCTACACTAGTAATACAGACAGTTCCACGAACTTACCCATAATACACTAGCTCCGAGAGCTTCCTGGCAAAGCCACGATCCCCAGCTACAGAACAACAACAACAACAACAATTATGATTACAACAGTATGATTCTGGAGCCAAGATAATAAAATTTAAAACAAAAAGCAATTCTTTAGAAACAGCCGAAGAGTATGTCTCGTTCAGGGTGTGGTGTGGTGTGGTGTGGAAGAAGGAGACCCTCTCCACAAAACTTGGAGTTTGACCACCCAAATACTGAGTGCTACAGCACGCACACACACACACACACACACTGTGGATCTGAAATACTATGTTACCTGTATGGAATACAAAGTCGTGGACATATTTTTGTTTGTTAATCAAGAGATCCACAAATTCCTTTCTTTTACCCTCTTTGGTCTATTCTGACGGGCGAGGGGGGAGGGGGGGACAGATCTCTCAGCCTACATGGTAGGCAGAAGCCAGGGACACTATGAGATAGCTAAGCCATTCTCTAAGCTAGCTTCTTTCCTTACTGCCTGACTGCACGAGCAATCAAGCAGCAACTCACTCCAATCCATACAACATTCCATTAATAAAATAAAATGGCTTTCCTGTTTATAAAGTTTATTTTTGAGATTTTGTGATAATATTCAGCAGTGAAGAATTTCAGACCCACTGTATACTGCGATCATATCATCCACATCATGTCCACACACACCCTCTCACATCACACACACCCTCACATCACACACCCTCACACCACACATACACACAACAGCTGGAGCAGTTGTAAGGGGGTGAATTTCATTCCTTCTCCGTAAGAATAAAATCCACACATACAGGTGTGACAAAGAGCAGCAGAGAAGAGTGTGGCTTCCACCATACACCACGTAACCCATGAATATCCTCACAGAGAGGGGGAATGAAAGTTCAACATCCCCCCCTATCTCTCTCTAACAAGTATAGAAATGACGGTATGTCTAGACAAAGAGGTGGCAGGTATGTGGGTGCATACCAGTGTACTTCTTCTTCAGTTTCCAGTAGCAGATCAGTGCAATCAGATCCAGACTCTGCTGGACACCATTGATAGTCAACACATCTTTGCGTCTCTCATTCTGCAACGACAACCAACAAGTTAATTTAGGAGGATGCAAATGCATATGCATTAATAACACTAGGAATCCTATACCGACCCTCACAGAGGGGGGAAATGAAAGTTCAACCCCCTCCCCCTTTCCCCCCCGTCTCTCTCTATAACAAGTACAGTCATGAATGCTAGGCATTGAGTGGCGAGTGAAGGAAAATATAGCGCGTTGCTGAACCAAGTAACTATGTACATGTATGTCCATCATCCTTTCTTGCAATTCCCACCTCATGTGAAGCAAATTAATTTGTTTTTGTTTTTGTATGAGGACCTAAGGGGGAAATGATTTTGGAAGGCTTGCGGGGGGTTAGGGCCTATGGGGGAGGTGATTTTGGAGGGCTTGTGGGGGGCTATTAGGATCATGGTTTGTTGTCTGTCCTAATTTCAGGCTGGCTACTATCTGGTAAGGGGTCACATCAGCTATTAACCGTGCAGCCCATTTTCATTTGCACAGTGCAGCCAGGCCAGTCTAGCTTCGAATTTGATGCATGACATTCTCTCGATCATTCTCTTCACTATGACAACCACCCTAGTTTATGTAAGCCAGTATTATTTACGGTGGGTAACTGTTCTTTTGTGGGTGAACGTACGTACGGTGCATGCACACGTTCATATAAATAATGCACCACCATGCAAGGCAATACCAAGTTCTCCATCCAGCTCTCTACTGAGGGCTTGTATGGTCGCCAAATATTACAAATAAGAAAGTATGCATGTACATGTATTTATGCATGTACATGTATGTATGTACATAGGTAGCTAGGTATCTATTTGTCTTATAGTCGGCCCAACCACTGGGCCAACCTCCGAAAATCTCCATGGGGACCAGCTCAATCCCAAGGATGGTTATAGGCTAGACGACACAGGACTCCAACCTCACTGAAGGCCACCATCGCCAAGAACAGGAATTGTGGCCGTCGGCCATTATGTGGGTCATTTATTTAGAAATATTCCTGTGCATGCTTTCTTCATATCTAATGCTTTCTTCATATGTATTAGAAAAATAAGTGTCATCATCGATAGCTTCGACAAAAAAAAACGGAAAAAAGTGAGTAGCCATTGGCTAAAGCTGAAGGCAGCAAATTACTTAGAGATGGAAGAACTCTGACATATGTAAACCTCACCACATGCCCACTGGAGCACTCAACCCAAGCACTAGGTAGAGCCAAAAGCTACATAGAAGGACTACTATGGCTCTCGGCCTAAACACACTGGAGAAGGAACAAACACGAGTGTTGTGTCTGAGTTTTTATCACTAGGCAAGCTGGTAATCTGCTGCACTTAACTGGTACAGCCCTGAAGGAACAAAGAAGACACTCACCACTCTTACTGTTCACACACTCACACACACCACACCAGTTTAGAGCTCCCTAAATGGTGGTTGCGGCTGATTTTAGCTCCCAAAACACTTCCAACATGCCTCGTTTGTTCACTAAGGTTGCAAACTGTCAGCCACAAAAACGTTAAAATTCTGTCTTCAAGCACCTACCCTTGCATCTGCATGTATGTCCTATCCACCCCCCCCACCCCACCCACCCTCCACCTCTGCTCACACACATAACTTGATTAGAATATATCTACTCTTTATAATTCTACCGTGAAGACTCCAAATTGTCCAATACATTGCAGCAACTAAAAATGGTTTCTCGATTCGGTAAAACATCCAAAGACTGTACAAGTGTTTCTTGTATGGACAACTACAAGTTTTTCTGGTAAAGGAAGTCCATACAAGAAACACACTTGTGGACATGCAATATCAAGTGTGAGTCGAGTCAGCAAGCAGTTGCATGCTTTCACAAACATGCATGGTAAAGAATAATATCTGTGATTGGTTAGTCCTGGTGTTACACCGAGTTACTTTTTGAAGGAAGCTTTAAAAAAAAAGTAAATAGAAAACAAACAAATAGAAACACAAATAAATAGAAACGCAAATAAATAGAAACACAAATAAATAGAAACAAAAATAAATAGAAACGCAAATAAATAGAAACACAAATAAATAGAAACGCAAATAAATAGAAACGAGACAATTTTAATCTAAAAACAAGTAGACCATTATCATATTAATATAATGAAGACCAATATTAATATCACAGAGTTCTCCTTTAATTTTCCAGCATCCAAATGCTTGGCAAAAGAAAGGGGAAAAATGAAGACAGATCAAAGACAATCTTCAATATATTAATAGGTAAAGGGTCTGTTGTGGTCTCCATTACTTTTTGACTAGTCAACACAATACATTTTATACAAGGGCCTTTCTTGGTAAGCAGATTAAATTTGCTCACTCGCCATTTTAGCTAGCTGCTCTAGCCTTCTTCAGGGAATATTCTCTTCAAGTTGAGCAGTGTCACTGCCCTCGTAGATGAAGGCTAGAGCATATAGCCGAACATGAGAGCGAGTTGATTATCGAGACAGTCATTGTATCTAGACTATATGTCAACCAAGAGTTTGTTGAGAGCAACATATATATATATATATAATTATGTATATACAAGTATATATATATATATGTATTTATATATATATATGTATTTATTTAAGTTTTGTCTTTGGAAGACGGTCATAATTTACATACACCACAACATCTGATAAGAAAGCAAGTGCAACACTGACTCCACCTACACACCCACAGCCTATGAGATATGTAGGGTAGCATGAGGACAATGATAGTGCTCAGACTCCACCTACACACCCACAGCCTGAGATATGTAGGGTAGCATGAGGACAATGATAGTGCTCAGACTCCACCTACACACCCACGGCCTATGAGATATGTAAGGTATGAGGGCAATGATAGTGATCAGACTCCACCTACACACCCATGGCCTATGAGATATGTAGGGTAGCATGAGGACAATGATAGTGCTCAGACTCCACCTACACACCCACGGCCTATGAGATATGTAAGGTATGAGGGCAATGATAGTGCTCAGACTCCACCTACACACCCATGGACTATGAGATGTGCAGGGTAGCATGAGGGCAATGATAGTGCTCAGACTCCACCTACACACCCACGGCCTATGAGATATGTAGGGTTGCATGAGGGCAATGATAGTGCTCAAACCAGAGAATATTTAAAACCTTAATAAATGAATGATTGTGTATGGACACTATTATTACTATTACTATTACTATTATTATTATTGTACTACTACTACTATATTTTTGTTACTATAATTATTATTACTATCAATACTATTATTTTACTTTTATTATTATTATTATTATTATTATTATTATTATTATTATTATTATTATTATTATTATTATTATTATTATTATTATTATTATTATTATTATTACTACTCTATCATATTAAGCTACTATCATATTTATTACTATAATATTATTATTTTACTATTATTAATATTACTACTACTACTACTACTACTACTATATTACTGTTACTATAATTATTACTACTACTAATTTTATTATTTTACTATTACTTTATTTTACTATTACTATTATTATTACTACTACTATTATTACTACTACTACTATATTAATGTTACTATAATTATTACTACTATTAACACTATTATTTTACTATAATAATTATTATTGTTGTTGTTGTTATTATTATTATTATGTTATTATTATTATTATTATTATTATTATTATTATTATTATTATTTTTATTATTATTATTATTACTATTACTACTACTACTAACTACTACTACTACTACTCGACTACTACTACTACTACTACTACTACTACTACTACTACTACACTACTACTATTATTATTATGTGCAGGCCTCCAGTGGGGACCTGGAGAGCCTGCACTAATCTTGAGCTATGCTATAAGACCATTACAAGTAGGCGTACTTTATCAGAGTTCCCAATATCCACGCTGTGCTCCACGTCTGCCTCAAACCTGGCCTTATCCTCTGTGCCGGCAGCTGCACTCACATCCGCTACACACACGGAAAGCAATGAATAGCAACAGCATATCTATGACACACAATACGCATAATTCCAGTCTGTCTGCTCATATACTTGGTGATGCCCTGACCCCAGAATTATTCTGACCTGGCACAGTGTCTGGTTTGATATTATGCTAAGAACCAATTAAAATGCCATGCGGCACTAGCTAGGACATCGCCGCAAAAAATATTACGCATCCGTTCTTTGTATGCACATGCCCAATTAAAATATTTTTATTTCCAGTTGGACAGGGTGAGTGAAATTAATGGTGGCTGATGATCACAACTTGCCTTCGTGAGCCGTCTCTTCCTGGCTTTTGCTAATGTTTCTGGACGTTCTTCTTTGGTGAGAAGCTGCCACAAGCACCTATGGTTGCCAGGAGCCACTGTGAATTCCTTTGCCCTTGAGCAAGGAGGCATTTCTGGATGCATTTCTTTGCGGCAAGTTTTGTTGTGGGCATATAGTCTCGTACGTAGCATTGCGTAACTTTTGTTCAGCGTAGGTGATTCTTATACCAAACTGCAAGCTCATAGAGTTTGAGAAGTCTATTCGAGCTATACTATAGCTAAACATACAACAAACCACAAATAAAGTCAGGCTTAATTGGTTAAATAACCACAGTTAAGGTCTCTCTGTTGTTATAAGGACTGCTTGGGCATGCATGATGAAGACCAGACATGCATGATGAAGACCAGGCATGCATGATGAAGACCAGTGCATGATGAAGACCACTGCATGATGAAGACCAGTGCATGCATGATGAAGACCAGTGCATGCATGATGAATACCAGTGCATGATGAAGACCAGGCACGCATGATGAAGACCAGTGCATGATGAAGACCAGTGCATGATGAAGATCACTGCATGATGAAGACCAGGCATGCATGATGAAGACCAGTGTATGCATGATGAAGACCAGTGCATGATGAAGACCAGGCATGCATGATGAAGACCAGTGCATGATGAAGACCAGTGCATGATGAAGACCACTGCATGATGAAGACCAGGCATGCATGATGAAGACCAGGCATGCATGATGAAGACCAGTGCATGCATAATGAAGACCAGTGCATGCATGATGAAGACCAGATACGCATGATGAAGACCAGTGCATGCATGATGAAGACCAGTGCATGCATGATGAAGACCAGGTAAGCATGATGAAGACCAGGCACGCATGATGAAGACCAGTGCATGATGAAGACCAGGCATGCATGATGAAGACCAGGCATGCATGATGAAGACCAGTGCATGCATGATGAAGACCAGGCATGCATGATGACCAGTGAAGACCAGTGCATGAGACCAGGTGTGAGACCAGGTGCTGGCGTAATGACCAATAACATAAAAAATAAAAACCCACGTACAAGACAAAATGGCGCAGTACCTTCAGGGATGTCCTCAAAAGTTCTCTTCGGAGACAAACATTTGGTGGCTTCATCAGCTTCATCCAAGGAAGAGTCCAACTGGACCTCATCCTCAGATGGACCTTCAGTGCTACACTCGGTTTGCTGGCCCACTTCTTCGTTGATGGTGTTCAACTGCTTTCCACTCTTCTTCTCTGAGTTAGTCACACACACACAGAACAAGCAGAACATTACCATAGCAACACCAGAACATGAGAGTTATCCATCGCCAGCCATCACAGTAACATCCCCACAAAACAGCGTATTCTTCAAGGCATTTTAGTAGATTTGACAAACTTCAGATATCATATGCACATGGAATCTATACATAGATCTTCAAATATCATATGCACATAGAATCTATACATAGATCTTCAAATATCATAGTGCACATAGAATCTATACATAGATCTTCAAATATCATATGCACCTAGAATCTATACATAGATCTTCAAATATCATAGTGCACATAGAATCTATACATAGATCTTCAAATATCATATGCACCTAGAATCTATACATAGATCTTCAAATATCATAGTGCACATAGAATCTATACATAGATCTTCAAATATCATATGCACATAGAATCTATACATAGATCTTCAAATATCATATGCACATAGAATCTATACATAGATCTTCACATATCATATGCACATAGAATCTATACATAGATCTTCAAATATCATATGCACCTAGAATCTATACATAGATCTTCAAATATCATATGCACCTAGAATCTATACATAGATCTTCAAATATCATATGCACCTAGAATCTATACATAGATCTTCAAATATCATAGTGCACATAGAATCTATACATAGATCTTCAAATATCATATGCACCTAGAATCTATACATAGATCTTCAAATATCATAGTGCACATAGAATCTATACATAGATCTTCAAATATCATATGCACATAGAATCTATACATAGATCTTCAAATATCATATGCACATAGAATCTATACATAGATCTTCACATATCATATGCACATAGAATCTATACATAGATCTTCAAATATCATATGCACCTAGAATCTATACATAGATCTTCAAATATCATATGCACCTAGAATCTATACATAGATCTTCAAATATCATATGCACCTAGAATCCATACATAGATCTTCAAATATCATATGCACCTAGAATCTATACATAGATCTTCAAATATCATATGCACCTAGAATCTATACATAGATCTTCAAATATCATATGCACCTAGAATCCATACATAGATCTTCAAATATCATATGCACCTAGAATCTATACATAGATCTTCAAATATCATATGCACCTAGAATCTATACATAGATCTTCAAATATCATATGCACCTAGAATCTATACATAGATCTTCAAATATCATATGCACCTAGAATCTATACATAGATCTTCAAATATCATATGCACCTAGAATCCATACATAGATCTTCAAATATCATATGCACCTAGAATCCATACATAGATCTTCAAATATCATATGCACCTAGAATCCATACATAGATCTTCAAATATCATATGCACATAGAATCTATACATAGATCTTCAAATATCATATGCACATAGAATCCATACATAGATCTTCAAATATCATATGCACCTAGAATCTATACATAGATCTTCAAATATCATATGCACCTAGAATCTATACATAGATCTTCAAATATCATAGTGCACATAGAATCTGTACAGGATCTTCTATTCCGCACATGACTAAGTGTAGAGAAGATCTTCATGACTTGTTTGCCATGGATGTTGCCAGCCTAAGCTTTGCAGTATATACCTAGTGAGGTTGGAAGCCAGGTGGAACAAATGGTGCTGCAGACGACGGTAATAAGATATTTTGTGGCATTTCAGTTGGGTAAAGGGTCATACTAGATTCATCTGCAAAAGGTGGTTGTTGGGTAGGTATGCTTATAACAGAAACCTGTAAGAAAACCACTACCCAACTAGAAGCATGCACCTAATAAGAAGCATGTGCCCAACTAGAAGCATGTGTCCAACAAGAAGCATGTGTCCAACAAGAAGCATGTGTCTAACAAGAAGCATGTGTCTAACAAGAAGCATGTGTCTAACAAGAAGCATGTGCCTAACAAGAAGCATGTGTCTAACAAGAAGCATGCACCTAACAAGAAGCATTTGTCTAACAAGAAGCATGTGTCTAACAAGAAGCATGTGCCTAACAAGAAGCATGTGTCTAACAAGAAGCATGTGTCTAACAAGAAGCATGTGTCTAACAAGAAGCATGTGTCTAACAAGAAGCATGCACCTAACAAGAAGCATTTGTCTAACAAGAAGCATGTGTCTAACAAGAAGCATGTGTCTAACAAGAAACATGTGTCTAACAAGAAGCATGTGCCTAACAAGAAGCATGTGTCTAACAAGAAGCATGTGTCTAACATGAAGCATGTGTCTAACAAGAAGCATGCACCTAACAAGAAGCATTTGTCTAACAAGAAGCATGTGTCTAACAAGAAGCATGTGTCTAACAAGAAGCATGTGTCTAACAAGAAGCATGCACCTAACAAGAAGCATTTGTCTAACAAGAAGCATGTGTCTAACAAGAAGCATGTGTCTAACAAGAAGCATGTGCCTAACAAGAAGCATGTGTCTAACAAGAAGCATGCACCTAACAAGAAGCATTTGTCTAACAAGAAGCATGTGTCTAACAAGAAGCATGTGCCTAACAAGAAGCATGTGTCTAACAAGAAGCATGTGTCTAACAAGAAGCATGTGTCTAACAAGAAGCATGTGTCTAACAAGAAGCATGTGTCTAACAAGAAGCACGTGCCTAACAAGAAGCATGTGCCTAACAAGAAGCATGTGTCTAACAAGAAGCATGTGTCTAACATGAAGCATGTGTCTAACAAGAAGCATGCACCTAACAAGAAGCATTTGTCTAACAAGAAGCATGTGTCTAACAAGAAGCATGTGTCTAACAAGAAGCATGTGTCTAACAAGAAGCATGCACCTAACAAGAAGCATTTGTCTAACAAGAAGCATGTGTCTAACAAGAAGCATGTGTCTAACAAGAAGCATGTGTCTAACAAGAAGCACGTGCCTAACAAGAAGCATGTGTCTAACAAGAAGCATGTGTCTAACATGAAGCATGTGCGCAACTAGAAGCATGTGCCTAACAAGAAGCATGTGTCTAACAAGAAGCATGTGTCTAACAAGAAGCATGTGTCTAACAAGAAGAATGTGACTATCAAGAAGCATGTGACTATCAAGAAGCATGTGTCTAACAAGAATCTTGTGTCTAACAAGAAGCATGTGAATCTTGTCTAACAAGAAGCATGTGCCTAACAAGAAGCATGTGTCTAACAAGAAGCATGTGTCTAACAAGAAGCATGCGCCTAACAAGAATCATGTGTCTAACAAGAATCATGTGCCCAACTAGAAGCATGTGTATAACAAGAAGCATGTGTCTAACAAGAAGCATGTGTCTAACAAGAAGCATATGCCCAACTAGAAGCTTGCGCTAACAAGAAGCATGTGTCTAACAAAAAGCATGCGCCTAACAAGAAGCATGTGTCTAACAAGAAGCATGTGTCTAACAAGAAGCATGTGTCTAACAAGAAGCATGTGTCTAACAAGAAGCATGTGTCTAACAAGAAGCATGCGCCTAACTAGAAGCATGTCTAACAAGAAGCATGTGACTATCAAGAAGCATGTGTCTAACAAGAAGCATGTGTCTAACAAGAAGCATGTGCCCAACTAGAAGCATGTGTCTAACAAGAAGCATGTGTCTATTGTGTCTAACAAGAATCTTGTGTCTAACAAGAAGCATGTGTCTAACAAGAAGCATGCACCTAACAAGAAGCATGTGCCTAACAAGAAGCATGTGCCTAACAAGAAGCATGTGTCTAACAAGAAGCATGTGTCTAACAAGAAGCATGTGTCTAACAAGAAGCATGTGTCTAACAAGAAGCATGTGTCTAACAAGAAGCATGTGTCTAACAAGAAGCATGTGTCTAACAAGAAGCATGTGTCTAACAAGAAGCATGTGACTATCAAGAAGCATGTGTCTAACAAGAAGCATGTGTCTAACAAGAAGCATGTGCCCAACTAGAAGCATGTGTCTAACAAGAAGCATGTGTCTATTGTGTCTAACAAGAATCTTGTGTCTAACAAGAAGCATGTGTCTAACAAGAAGCACGTGTCTAACAAGAAGCACGTGTCTAACAAGAAGCACGTGTCTAACAAGAAGCATGCACCTAACAAGAAGCATGTGCCCAACTAGAAGCTTGCGCTAACAAGAAGCATGTGTCTAACAAGAAGCATGTGTCTAACAAGAAGCATGCACCTAACAAGAAGCATGTGCCTAACAAGAAGCATGTGCCTAACAAGAAGCATGTGTCTAACAAGAAGCATGTGCCTAACAAGAAGCATGTGCCTAACAAGAAGCATGTGCCTAACAAGAAGCATGTGTCTAACAAGAAGCATGTGTCTAACAAGAAGCATGTGTCTAACAAGAAGCATGCACCTAACAAGAAGCATGTGCCTAACAAGAAGCATGTGTCTAACAAGAAGCATGTGTCTAACAAGAAGCATGTGTCTAACAAGAAGCATGCACCTAACAAGAAGCATGTGCCTAACAAGAAGCATGTGTCTAACAAGAAGCATGTGTCTAACAAGAAGCATGTGTCTAACAAGAAGCATGTGTCTAACAAGAAGCATGTGCCTAACAAGAAGCATGTGTCTAACAAGAAGCATGTGTCTAACAAGAAGCATGTGCCTAACAAGAAGCATGTGTCTAACAAGAAGCATGTGTCTAACGAGAAGCATGTGCCTAACAAGACTCTCTAGTTACAGCAGAGCTCACCTGACACACACAACATGGCAGCATGGCTAGCATAGTTGGCTGGTAATGCCACCACACTGAGTTACTGGCGAGCTATTGTTGGGAACGTGAAGAACACATGTGCAGCTGTATACCAAACAAAATGGGTAAATAGTTTTCATAAAACACCAACAACAACAACAACATACATTGTTTTGGGCTATCTTTACTCAGCCAAACATCGGGATATCGGTAAAAGGTCTCATTGTCATAAGCATCACCAGTGAGCATGCAATATCTGAGTCAGTGAGCAGCTGTACCTTTTTCAACCATTAAGTGATCAGTTTGTTTCCTCAACATTTTATTCTGATGACAATAATTAAAGACAAAACCTTCCTTGTGTTGTCCTACAGGTCACACAAAGTTGGTCTGCTTAAAGACCTTCCTTGTGTTGTCCTACACGTCACACAAAGTTGGTCTTAAAGACCTTCCTTGAGTTGTCCCTAAGGATCAGCCCATAGGGAAGCACATACACATGCACACACATACTCGCACACAGAGAAAGAGCACAACTGATTCATGTGATTTGTAGGTGGATACTTAAAAACACACCACATGAACACTATGTATGTATAATTAATAAGGTACACACATGAACACTATGTATGTATAATTAATAAGATGGACACACATGAACACCATGTATGTATAATTAATAAGGTGGACACATGAACACTATGTATGTATAATTAATAAGGTACACACATGAACACTATGTATGTATAATTAATAAGATGGACACACATGAACACCATGTATGTATAATTAATAAGGTGGACACATGAACACTATGTATGTATAATTAATAAGGTACACACATGAACACTATGTATGTATAATTAATAAGGTACACACCACATGAACACTATGTATGTATAATTAATAAGGTACACACCACATGAACACTATGTATGTATAATTAATAAGGTACACACCACATGAACACTATGTATGTATAATTAATAAGGTAGACACACATGAACACTATGTATGTATAATTAATAAGGTGGACACATGAACACTATGTATGTATAATTAATAAGGTACACACATGAACACTATGTATGTATAATTAATAATGTGCACACATGAACACTATGTATGTATAATTAATAAGGTGGACACATGAACACTATGTATGTATAATTAATAAGATGGACACACATGAACACCATGTATGTATAATTAATAAGGTGGACACATGAACACTATGTATGTATAATTAATAAGGTACACACATGAACACTATGTATGTATAATTAATAAGGTACACACCACATGAACACTATGTATGTATAATTAATAAGGTACACACATGAACACTATGTATGTATAATTAATAAGGTACACACCACATGAACACTATGTATGTATAATTAATAAGATGGACACATGAACACTATGTATGTATAATTAATAAGGTGGACACACATGAACACTATGTATGTATAATTAATAAGGTACACACATGAACACTATGTATGTATAATTAATAAGGTACACACATGAACACTATGTATGTATAATTAATAAGGTGCACACCACATGAACACTATGTATGTATAATTAATAAGGTGCACACATGAACACTATGTATGTATAATTAATAAGGTACACACATGAACACTATGTATGTATAATTAATAAGGTGCACACACATGAACACTATGTATGTATAATTAATAAGGTACACACATGAACACTATGTATGTATAATTAATAAGGTACACACCACATGAACACTATGTATGTATAATTAATAAGGTACACACATGAACACTATGTATGTATAATTAATAAGGTACACACATGAACACTATGTATGTATAATTAATAAGGTGCACACATGAACACTATGTATGTATAATTAATAAGGTACACACCACATGAACACTATGTATGTATAATTAATAAGGTACACACCACATGAACACTATGTATGTATAATTAATAAGGTACACACATGAACACTATGTATGTATAATTAATAAGTGCACACATGAACACTATGTATGTATAATTAATAAGGTACACACATGAACACTATGTATGTATAATTAATAAGGTACACACATGAACACTATGTATGTATAATTAATAAGGTACACACCACATGAACACTATGTATGTATAATTAATAAGGTACACACATGAACACTATGTATGTATAATTAATAAGGTACACACATGAACACTATGTGTGTATAATTAATAAGGTACACACATGAACACTATGTATGTATAATTAATAAGGTGCACACATGAACACTATGTATGTATAATTAATAAGGTGGACAACACATGAACACTATGTATGTATAATTAATAAGGTGGACACACATGAACACTATGTATGTATAATTAATAAGGTGGACACACATGAACACTATGTATGTATAATTAATAAGGTACACACATGAACACTATGTATGTATAATTAATAAGGTGCACACATGAACACTATGTATGTATAATTAATAAGGTACACACATGAACACTATGTATGTATAATTAATAAGGTACACACATGAACACTATGTATGTATAATTAATAAGGTACACACATGAACACTATGTATGTATAATTAATAAGGTGCACACCACATGAACACTATGTATGTATAATTAATAAGGTGCACACATGAACACTATGTATGTATAATTAATAAGGTGCACACATGAACACTATGTATGTATAATTAATAAGGTACACACATGAACACTATGTATGTATAATTAATAAGGTGCACACATGAACACTATGTATGTATAATTAATAAGGTACACACATGAACACTATGTATGTATAATTAATAAGGTACACACATGAACACTATGTATGTATAATTAATAAGGTACACACATGAACACTATGTATGTATAATTAATAAGGTGCACACCGCATGAACACTATGTATGTATAATTAATAAGGTACACACATGAACACTATGTATGTATAATTAATAAGGTATACACATGAACACTATGTATGTATAATTAATAAGGTGCACACCACATGAACACTATGTATGTATAATTAATAAGGTACACACATGAACACTATGTATGTATAATTAATAAGGTATACACATGAACACTATGTATGTATAATTAATAAGGTGCACACCACATGAACACTATGTATGTATAATTAATAAGGTGCACACATGAACACTATGTATGTATAATTAATAAGGTGCACACATGAACACTATGTATGTATAATTAATAAGGTACACACATGAACACTATGTATGTATAATTAATAAGGTACACACATGAACACTATGTATGTATAATTAATAAGGTACACACATGAACACTATGTATGTATAATTAATAAGGTGCACACCGCATGAACACTATGTATGTATAATTAATAAGGTACACACATGAACACTATGTATGTATAATTAATTAGGTACACACATGAACACTATGTATGTATAATTAATAAGGTACACACATGAACACTATGTATGTATAATTAATAAGGTACACACCACATGAACACTATGTATGTATAATTAATAAGGTGTACACCACATGAACACTATGTATGTATAATTAATAAGGTGGACACATGAACACTATGTATGTATAATTAATAAGGTGCACACATGAACACTATGTATGTATAATTAATAAGGTACACACCACATGAACACTATGTATGTATAATTAATAAGGTACACACCACATGAACACTATGTATGTATAATTAATAAGGTACACACATGAACACTATGTATGTATAATTAATAAGGTACACACATGAACACTATGTATGTATAATTAATAAGGTACACACATGAACACTATGTATGTATAATTAATAAGGTGCACACATGAACACTATGTATGTATAATTAATAAGGTGCACACATGAACACTATGTATGTATAATTAATAAGGTACACACATGAACACTATGTATGTATAATTAACCGATTACACGCCGTATTCCTAGTACCCGCGGGCAAATTATTCATGAATTAACGAGGTATTTTACTTATTATTTTTATATCTTCCGTTCTGCAGGGACTCCACGACTCCACCCATGAAACTTGGGTCATATTAAGCCACATGATAGCTCTACTTCCTCTGGGCAGAACTAACCAGCATTATAAAACCTTGTCATCTTCTTGGGGGTGAATATTTTCATATTTTCACACTATTATACACACATTATAATGCCAACACAAGATGGAGCATCTATTTACAAACCCTCTACCATATGCAAAGCCAGTGGGTTGTTTTCCCCATCAAAATGCTAACAAATAATAATACAAAAAACAAATTATAAGAGAGTGAAAATGCTAACACATACTAGAATAAAACCATAATATAAAACACAATTATGTAAGGGAGTGTCTTGGGTAGAGCTCCGGTCTTGCTGTCACGGGTAGAGTAGAACTTGCTCAGTCTTGGGTATAGCTTGCTTGGTCTCCGGCATGATATTTCACCATGTTTTTATTCTACACAAACATGAGATACCAGGATAAGAATAACACTTGAATACTGGAGAGACGAGAGAAGTAGACGAAGGGACAGGGAACGAGAGAAGTAGACGAAGGGGCAGGGAACAAGAGAGAAGTAGACGAAGGAGCAGGGAACAAGAGAGAAGCACAGAAAGGAGCAGGGGGTGCATAAACATTACTGATAGTCCACCAAGGTATGGTATTTACGAAAACAGTCACGGCCTGTTGATCCACCACACAAAGGAACCTTACAAAAACAACACTGGGACCTTGCCTCATGCCTGTAACCTTTACAAATGCAAACTACACAGCGCTTCTTTGCACAGCACTGTGGGAAATGACCTAGTTTTAAATTGAGGCGATCTAGCTGACTATTTGCCTGACTACAACGTTGACCTGCACGCTGCCGAGAAGAGAAAGAACCAATCAAAGATTTAGCTAGAACAATCCTAGCTTCTAGATAATTACCCTTCCTTACTGATATTGGAGATCGGACAGAAGAAAACAAAATAAATGAATTCAATAAACAAGCTTCTATCAAATACGAAAAAACCCTTTTCCACCATCTCCTAGACTTTCTACCCAAATTATAGTAGCCTATTCTCTGATCTGCTCTGTCCACACCTCTCATGAATGACTGATAATCAGGCAAACATGGGGGACATGGCAGATCCTCTCTAGAACCATCAATTTTGCGCCTTTTTACAGTAGGAGGTACTAAATTATTTTCCGCGGGATGTATATTAGTTATCATGTAGATTGACCGTTTATCTACCCAAACTAAAGCCAGGAGTGCACCATTAGACCTATAATCATAATAACCTCTATTTCTAATCGAAGCTTTTGTTACTAAATCTGGAGGAAAGTTCCTCCTAGTATACCTAGCTGTACCACATGCACCAAAGCCTTTACTTGTAAGCGTTTGAAATAAATTAGGACTAGTATAATAATTGTCCATGTACACATGGAAGTTCTTATGTTCTAATCCTTCTAACAAATCTAAAACAACTCTACTACACAAACCAGTTTTATCAGCTACTTCCACGTTCTTACATACCTGTATAAATCTGCAACCGATAAATGTACCCATTCCTAGCATCACAAAGGACAAACACTTTTATCCCCCATTTTATTGGTTTGTCCTTCATATACTGTTTGAAGCCAAGCCTACCTTGAAAGGGAATCATAGCTTCATCAATACTAAGCTCTTGATGCAAAGTATATTCACTCTCAAACTTAGGAGTAATCAAATCTAATAACTTCCTTACCTTATAAAGCCGATCATAATTCAGGTTACCCTTTGTAACCAACAAACCATCAATAGAATTTACATGTACATAACGCATTAGCTCCAAAAACCGAGTCCTAGGCATTACTTTACGAACCAAAGATCCAGACAAATCCGAGTGATTAGTGGACCAGTACAATTCTAAGTATGGAAGTGTGGAAACTCCCATTATTATCAACATTCCTACAAAAGCTTTCATTTCCTCTATATTAGTATCTACCCATGGCCTGGAGAGACTAGCCATCCTAGAAACGTAACTGTTCGTCTCTGCTACTAGGAGTTCCCACACTTCAAGAGTAAAAAAAAGGTAAAATGCATCTAAAAATGTACTTGATGCACCAAGCAATGAAGAAGTTGGACCAGCTGTTGCTGTATAGTCCAATTTCAAAGGAGTTGGCTCCTTTATTTCCCACTTACCTGTGACCTCAGTTAGCCTAGAACCAGTGCCAGATGCTTGGGCAGAACCAGTGCCAGATGCTCGGACAGAACCAGTGCCAGATGCTCGCACACGCCTATAACCTCTGGCCCGCCTACTACCAGTACCTTTTGGAGGACCACTAGCAACACTTACGACTCCACTACCACTTGAGCTGCTCCCCCCTTGGCCAGTACTCCCTCGCCCGCCTCTCCCTCGGCCAGTACTCCCTCGCCCGCCTCTCCCTCGCACAACTCCAGCACCAGTCGTGTTCCTACGCCCTGTAGAGACTTCAGGCAAGGCTTCCTCATCCTCCAATGTAACAAAAGGAGTCATAGATGCCTCATCTCCACTCTCATCATCTGATGCTGTAGGAAAAGTAGTGGGGAGGGTGGGAAAAACAAGATATATATATCAAGTTTGTGGTCAACATTTGTAAATTCAAATTCAAATGAAAATCAACAACTCAACAACTCCAACCTACACTCTTAGCTATAACTTTTTTTCTATAACTATCCTGTCTGAATTTGGAATACCAACAGAATAAGCTAGTATTTGGCAATAGTACACTCTCAGTTGACTATGGTAAACAAAGGCTATGAAGCGCTAAGGTTAGAAGAAACTTACAATCGAGAAGTCCATCCAAGCACGCCTCTTCTCTTAGAGCAACTGGATCCAGAGTGTTTCCTCGGTATGCATAGATGTCTTCACCTTCTTCCCCAAATGAATCTGACCCAGAATCGCCAGAATCGTCGGCTAAAAGTTGAGAAATAACGTCCTCACAGGAGAGCATCTTTGAGCAGTTAAAAAAAAAAAGCTCGACCAACAAAAATGGCGTTCAACCGCAGGATTTTTGTTGCACGATGCATCAACCGGAAATAATCATTTTTGTGACGTTCTCTAGTCTACTAGGCATGTGCAGAACCCAACCGGGGCTGTTAGCTCGTAACGGTTCATTTTATATATTTTTGTGTGGCGAAGGATGTAAGGTCTCGCGCCATATGGCGCTTACGGCGTTTAATCGGTTAATAAGGTGCACACATGAACACTATGTATGTATAATTAATAAGGTACACACATGAACACTATGTATGTATAATTAATAAGGTGGACACACATGAACACTATGTATGTATAATTAATAAGGTACACACATGAACACTATGTATGTATAATTAATAAGGTACACACATGAACACTATGTATGTATAATTAATAAGGTGGACACACATGAACACTATGTATGTATAATTAATAAGATGGACACCACATGAACACTATGTATGTATAATTAATAAGGTACACACATGAACACTATGTATGTATAATTAATAAGGTACACACATGAACACTATGTATGTATAATTAATAAGGTACACACATGAACACTATGTATGTATAATTAATAAGGTGGACACCACATGAACACTATGTATGTATAATTAATAAGGTACACACATGAACACTATGTATGTATAATTAATAAGGTGGACACATGAACACTATATATGTATAATTAATAAGGTGTACACCACATGAACACTATGTATGTATAATTAATAAGGTGGACACCTCATGAACACTATGTATGTATAATTAATAAGGTACACACATGAACACTATGTAGGTATAATTAATAAGGTGGACACCTCATGAACACTATGTATGTATAATTAATAAGGTACACACATGAACACTATGTATGTATAATTAATAAGGTACACACATGAACACTATGTATGTATAATTAATAAGGTACACACATGAACACTATGTATGTATAATTAATAAGGTGCACACCACATGAACACTATGTATGTATAATTAATAAGGTACACACATGAACACTATGTATGTATAATTAATAAGGTGCACACATGAACACTATGTATGTATAATTAATAAGGTACACACATGAACACTATGTATTTATAATTAATAAGGTACACACATGAACACTATGTATGTATAATTAATAAGGTGCACACATGAACACTATGTATGTATAATTAATAATGGGAACACATGAACACTATGTATGTATAATTAATAAGGTGCACACATGAACACTATGTATGTATAATTAATAAGGTATACACATGAACACTATGTATGTATAATTAATAAGGCACACACATGAACACTATGTATGTATAATTAATAAGGTGCACACATGAACACTATGTATGTATAATTAATAAGGCACACACATGAACACTATGTATGTATAATTAATAAGGTGCACACATGAACACTATGTATGTATAATTAATAAGGTGCACACATGAACACTATGTATGTATAATTAATAAGGTATACACATGAACACTATGTATGTATAATTAATAAGGCACACACATGAACACTATGTATGTATAATTAATAAGGTACACACCACATGAACACTATGTATGTATAATTAATAAGGTACACACATGAACACTATGTATGTATAATTAATAAGGTACACACATGAACACTATGAATGTATAATTAATAAGGTACACACATGAACACTATGTATGTATAATTAATAAGGTGCACACACATGAACACTATGTATGTATAATTAATAAGGTACACACATGAACACTATGTATGTATAATTAATAAGGTGGACACCTCATGAACACTATGTATGTATAATTAATAAGGTACACACATGAACACTATGTATGTATAATTAATAAGGTGGACACACATGAACACTATGTATGTATAATTAATAAGGTGCACACATGAACACTATGTATGTATAATTAATAAGGTGGACACATGAACACTATGTATGTATAATTAATAAGGTACACACATGAACACTATGTATGTATAATTAATAAGGTACACACATGAACACTATGTATGTATAATTAATAAGGTGCACACATGAACACTATGTATGTATAATTAATAAGGTACACACATGAACACTATGTATGTATAATTAATAAGGTACACACATGAACACTATGTATGTATAATTAATAAGGTGCACACATGAACACTATGTATGTAGGTGCACACATGAACACTATGTATGTATAATTAATAAGGTGCACACATGAACACTATGTATGTATAATTAATAAGGTACACACATGAACACTATGTATGTATAATTAATAAGGTGGACACATGAACACTATGTATGTATAATTAATAAGGTACACACATGAACACTATGTATGTATAATTAATAAGGTACACACCTCATGAACACTATGTATGTATAATTAATAAGGTGCACACATGAACACTATGTATGTATAATTAATAAGGTGGACACCTCATGAACACTATGTATGTATAATTAATAAGGTACACACCACATGAACACTATGTATGTATAATTAATAAGGTACACACATGAACACTATGTATGTATAATTAATAAGGTGCACACATGAACACTATGTATGTATAATTAATAAGGTGCACACATGAACACTATGTATGTATAATTAATAAGGTGGACACACATGAACACTATGTATGTATAATTAATAAGGTACACACATGAACACTATGTATGTATAATTAATAAGGTGGACACATGAACACTGTGTATGTATAATTAATAAGGTACACACATGAACACTATGTATGTATAATTAATAAGGTGCACACATGAACACTATGTATGTATAATTAATAAGGTACACACATGAACACTATGTATGTATAATTAATAAGGTACACACATGAACACTATGTATGTATAATTAATAAGGTGGACACATGAACACTATGTATGTATAATTAATAAGGTGGACACATGAACACTGTATGTATAATTAATAAGGTACACACATGAACACTATGTATGTATAATTAATAAGGTGCACACATGAACACTATGTATGTATAATTAATAAGGTGCACACCACATGAACACTATGTATGTATAATTAATAAGGTACACACATGAACACTATGTATGTATAATTAATAAGGTACACACATGAACACTATGTATGTATAATTAATAAGGTGGACACACATGAACACTATGTATGTATAATTAATAAGGTACACACATGAACACTATGTATGTATAATTAATAAGGTGCACACATGAACACTATGTATGTATAATTAATAAGTGCACACATGAACACTATGTATGTATAATTAATAAGGTACACACATGAACACTATGTATGTATAATTAATAAGGTGTACACATGAACACTATGTATGTATAATTAATAAGGTACACACATGAACACTATGTATGTATAATTAATAAGGTACACACATGAACACTATGTATGTATAATTAATAAGGTGTACACATGAACACTATGTATGTATAATTAATAAGGTACACACATGAACACTATGTATGTATAATTAATAAGGTACACACATGAACACTATGTATGTATAATTAATAAGGTGGACACATGAACACTATGTATGTATAATTAATAAGGTACACACATGAACACTATGTATGTATAATTAATAAGGTGGACACATGAACACTATGTATGTATAATTAATAAGGTGCACAAATGAACACTATGTATGTATAATTAATAAGGTGCACACCACATGAACACTATGTATGTATAATTAATAAGGTGCACACATGAACACTATGTATGTATAATTAATAAGGTACACACATGAACACTATGTATGTATAATTAATAAGGTGCACACATGAACACTATGTATGTATAATTAATAAGGTGCACACATGAACACTATGTATGTATAATTAATAAGGTGGACACATGAACACTATGTATGTATAATTAATAAGGTACACACATGAACACTATGTATGTATAATTAATAAGGTGCACACATGAACACTATGTATGTATAATTAATAAGGTGCACACATGAACACTATGTATGTATAATTAATAAGGTACACACATGAACACTATGTATGTATAATTAATAAGGTACACACATGAACACTATGTATGTATAATTAATAAGGTACACACATGAACACTATGTATGTATAATTAATAAGGTACACACATGAACACTATGTATGTATAATTAATAAGGTACACACATGAACACTATGTATGTATAATTAATAAGGTACACACATGAACACTATGTATGTATAATTAATAAGGTACACACATGAACACTATGTATGTATAATTAATAAGGTGGACACATGAACACTATGTATGTATAATTAATAAGGTGCACACACATGAACACTATGTATGTATAATTAATAAGGTACACACATGAACACTATGTATGTATAATTAATAAGGTACACACATGAACACTATGTATGTATAATTAATAAGGTGCACACATGAACACTATGTATGTATAATTAATAAGGTACACACATGAACACTATGTATGTATAATTAATAAGGTGGACACATGAACACTATGTATGTATAATTAATAAGGTGCACACACATGAACACTATGTATGTATAATTAATAAGGTGGACACACATGAACACTATGTATGTATAATTAATAATGTGCACACATGAACACTATGTATGTATAATTAATAAGGTGGACACACATGAACACTATGTATGTATAATTAATAAGGTACACACATGAACACTATGTATGTATAATTAATAAGGTACACACATGAACACTATGTATGTATAATTAATAAGGTGCACACCACATGAACACTATGTATGTATAATTAATAAGGTACACACCACATGAACACTATGTATGTATGTATAATTAATAAGGTGCACACATGAACACTATGTATGTATAATTAATAAGGTGGACACATGAACACTATGTATGTATAATTAATAAGGTACACACATGAACACTATGTATGTATAATTAATAAGGTGGACACACATGAACACTATGTATGTATAATTAATAAGGTGGACACATGAACACTATGTATGTATAATTAATAAGGTGCACACATGAACACTATGTATGTATAATTAATAAGGTACACACATGAACACTATGTATGTATAATTAATAAGGTACACACATGAACACTATGTATGTATAATTAATAAGGTGCACACATGAACACTATGTATGTATAATTAATAAGGTACACACATGAACACTATGTATGTATAATTAATAAGGTGCACACCACATGAACACTATGTATGTATAATTAATAAGGTACACACATGAACACTATGTATGTATAATTAATAAGGTACACACCACATGAACACTATGTATGTATAATTAATAAGGTGGACACACATGAACACTATGTATGTATAATTTGTTACCTATAATCTAGTGGTCACTTGATTATTGGTCTGGCGTACCTGCTGTACCTGCTACTATCTAATAATGTACAGTTGTTAAGGACTACATGCATCCCTAATTGGTAGAAGGGACTGAAGTCACAAGACTATATATGCTTGGATCTGCTTATCCATAGCACAAGCTTACTTACACTACAACTGACCTGCACATGATGAAGGATCAGTTAGTAACAGTTCCACTTTGTGCCAAGTCCGGTAGTAAAAGAATCGCACCTGTGCAGTAAACATCGCCATAGCAACTGTGCCAGGAAAACAACAATGATAAATAAACCTCACTTGATTATATGTCAGTTCAGACACGATCGATGGATTCAATTTTCGCTGCTTGATTTGAATGTGTTCCAGGATTTTGGGAAAGTCCTTTCCATGCTGCATAGATTACACACATGGATTACACACAGCACATGTCATAGACGGTGGCTTGTGTGGACACACCTCCACCTCTCTGGACTTGCTCTGTGTAAGAGAAGTCACCTGACCATCACACAAAATTCACACATTATATTGCAAAGCATGCATGGTTGCTGGCTCAGTCTAGTCCGGGAGGTGCAGTGATGATGTGATTGCTGGCTCAGTCTAGTCTGGGAGGTGCAGTGATGATGTGGTTGCTGGTCCGGGAGGTGCAGTGATGATGTGGTTGCTGGTCCGGGAGGTGCAGTGATGATGTGGTTGCTGGCTCAGTCTAGTCCGGGAGGTGCAGTGATGATGTGGTTGCTGGTCCGGGAGGTGCAGTGATGATGTGGTTGCTGGCTCAGTCTAGTCCGGGAGGTGCAGTGATGATGTGGTTGCTGGCTCAGTCTAGTCCGGGAGGTGCAGTGATGATGTGGTTGCTGGCTCAGCCTAGTCCGGAAGGTGCAGTGATGATGTGGTTGCTGGCTCAGTCTAGTCCGGGAGGTGCAGTGATGATGTGGTTGCTGGCTCAGCCTAGTCCGGAAGGTGCAGTGATGATGTGGTTGCTGGCTCAGTCTAGTCCGGGAGGTGCAGTGATGACGTGGTTGCTGGTCCGGGAGGTGCAGTGATGATGTGGTTGCTGGCTCAGTCTAGTCCGGGAGGTGCAGTGATGATGTGCACATTCCTCGGATCAAGTGGACATGTTCAGTTGTTGCCCTCCTAGCCCTCGTCAGTATTAAGTGAGCATGTACTTCGAACCTCCACAGTTGACCACATGATTATTCACAAGCAGTATTGGACATTATGAAATATTGAGCTAGACTGTCTTCCAGTGAGTGGAACTCTCTAGCTAGACCAACAGTCTTCCTGTGACTAGAGCTCTCTAGCTAGACCAGCAGTCTTCCTGTGACTAGAGCTCTCTCGCTAGACCAACAGTCTTCCTGTGACTAGAGCTCTCTCGCTAGACCAACAGTCTTCCTGTGACTAGAGCTCTCTAGCTAGACCAGCAGTCTTCCTGTGACTAGAGCTCTCTAGCTAGACCAACAGTCTTCCTGTGACAAGCTCTCTAGCTAGACCAGCAGTCTTCCTGTGACTAGAGCTCTAGCTAGACCAACAGTCTTCCTGTGACTAGAGCTCTCTAGCTAGACCAACAGTCTTCCTGTGACTAGAGCTCTAGCTAGACCAGTTGTCTTCCTGGACTTGAGCTCTCTAATGCAGAGGTCATATAAAAGTCCCAGCATAGGACCTACTGGTCAATGCTGGACGGCGACTAGCTAGAAGGTCCCAGCATAGGACCTACTGGTCAATGCTGGACTGATCCACAGCCATTTTTGTTGTTTTATTTTTATCCTCCAGAATTCCCAATCTTTAGCCTTCTACTAAATACTCCTGCATTGAGCCCCCTGAGATGGATGGATCGCACGCATCCCTGTTGCATGCATGTGGTATGTACGGTGTGCATGTATGCATGCATGTATGTAGTTATGCATGTATGAAGAATGAAGTTACCTGATACAAGCCCTCAAAGAAAAGTTCCACTGCAGAAATTGACCATGTTTGCCTCTTGACCTTACTAAGTTTTCCATCTGCAATACCATTCCACATAAGCACACACACGCAAGTCAATTCCTTCACACACACATACACCACACACACACACACACACACACAGCAGCCTCATTACCCATTGATAATTCAAGCTAGTCCCCACAGTGCAGCTGTTCTCCTCCAGCCTGTGGGTCCTCACGGCCAGCCACTATGACAAACAGAACATTAAATAAATTGACACTGCATTAAAAAGTCAACTTTTTTTAAAGGTGAACGAGGCCAGAAAGTGTGCCAGTAAGCCTTGCCGCGCCATGCAGAAATCTCTAACGGGTGTTACAACAGTTATCGTACGCTCGCTTAGTCGAAGCTTGTCAAGTAGTCGCTAAAAAATCAAGTGACTTCTGTCTGACCTTGCCAGCTGCACCACTCCATGTTGGTGATGGCAGGGTCTCCTGCTTGGCCCCTCTCTAGACTAGCAGCAAAGTTGGTGACTTGCAGCTGCTGCTTGGTCACCATGAGCGTCTATCTTGACATCAACAGAAAAACCACACACCTCTCTCACCTGCATGCTCCATGATCGTCCGTCTCAAAAGCAATATGCAAGGGATTACAGCACTTCCTGTAGTATACTAAACACTTCCTGTAGTATACCAACCACCTCCTGTAGTATACCAACCACTTCCTGTAGTATACTAGCCACTTCCTGCGGAATACTAGACACTTCCTGTA
Source organism: Cladorhizidae sp. MBARI D1340-BT2 (assembly GCA_028752905.1). Lineage (NCBI taxonomy): Eukaryota > Metazoa > Porifera > Demospongiae > Poecilosclerida > Cladorhizidae > Cladorhizidae sp. MBARI D1340-BT2. The sequence goes on along the minus strand of JAQNBH010000006.1, from coordinate 15,815,177 downwards.
GTATACTACTATTGACTTTAGTATCTGCAGAACTTTGTGATTGAAACAGCCAGGGGCCCAAGTAAAGGTGCAGCCTGCGGAAGACTAGCCTCGTGAGGCTGTCATCTACATACATGTAGCACTCATAAAAAGAGGTACACTTCTATAGAGAGTACACTTCTATAGAGGGGAATTTATTCACCTGCCATGGCATTATATAAATCATTGTCACCAGGTTCACACTGCAAGTCTGATTGGTGGTGGTTGAATTTAATTTAGCGCTAATAGTGCTCACTTGAGCCACTAGTGTTTGATCTCCCTGGTATGCTGTACTCGATGACCTTTGAGATTGAGTCACCAACTTTGGGTGCATGCACCGTTAGTATGTTTATACTTGCACCATAACATTAGTAAGCAGCATGATAATATAAGCAGCATGATAATATTAGTAAGCAGCACCAGAATATTAGTAAGCAGCACCATAATATTAGTAAGCAGCATCATAATATTAGTAAGTAGCATCATAATATTAGTAAGTAATATTAGTAAGCAGCACCATAATATTAGTAGGCAGCACCATAATATTAGTAGGCAGCACCATGATACTAGTAAGCAGCATGATAATATTAGTAAGCAGCACCAGAATATAAGCAGCACCATAATATTAGTAAGCAGCACCATAATATTAGTAAGTAGCACCATAATATTAGTAAGCAGCACCATAATATTAGTAAGCAGCACCATAATATTAGTAAGCAGCACCATAATATTAGTAAGCAGCACCAGAATATAAGCAGCACCATAATATTAGTTAGCAGCACCATAATATTAGTAAGTAGCACCATAATATTAGTAAGCAGCACCATAATATTAGTAAGAAGCACCATAATATTAGTAAGCAGCACCATAATATTAGTAAGCAGCATCATAATATTAGTAAGCAGCACCATAATATTAGTAAGCAGCACCATAATATTAGTGAGCAGCACCATAATATTAGTAGGCAGCATCATAATATTAGTAGGCAGCACCATAATATTAGTAAGCAGCACCATAATATTAGTAAGCAGCACCATAATATTAGTAAGCAGCACCATAATATTAGTAAGCAGCACCATAATATTAGTATAAGCAGCACCATAATATTAGTAAGCAGCACCATAATATTAGTAAGCAGCACCATAATATTAGTAAGCAGCACCATAATATTAGTAAGCAGCACCATAATATTAGTAAGCAGCACCATAATATTAGTAAGCAGCACCATAATATTAGTAAGCAGCACCATAATATTAGTAAGCAGCACCATAATATTAGTAAGCAGCACCATAATATTAGTAAGCAGCACCATAACATTAGTAAGCAGCACCATAATATTAGTAAGCAGCACCATAATATTAGTAAGCAGCACCATAATATTAGTAAGCAGCACCATAATATTAGTAGGCAGCACCATAATATTAGTAAGCAGCACCATAATATTAGTAAGCAGCACATAATATTAGTAAGCAGCACCATAATATTAGTAAGCAGCACCAGAATATAAGCAGCACCATAATATTAGTAAGCAGCACCATAATATTAGTAAGCAGCACCATAATATTAGTAAGCAGCACCATAATATTAGTAAGCAGCACCATAATATTAGTAAGCAGCACCATAATATTAGTAAGCAGCACCATAATATTAGTAAGCAGCACCATAATATTAGTAAGCAGCACCATAATATTAGTAAGCAGCACCATAATATTAGTAAGCAGCACCATAATATTAGTAGGCAGCACCATAATATTAGTAAGCAGCACCATAATATTAGTAAGCAGCACATAATATTAGTAAGCAGCACCATAATATTAGTAAGCAGCACCAGAATATAAGCAGCACCATAATATTAGTAAGCAGCACCATAATATTAGTAAGCAGCACCATAATATTAGTAAGCAGCACCATAATATTAGTAAGCAGCACCATAATATTAGTAAGCAGCACCATAATATTAGTAAGCAGCACCATAATATTAGTAAGCAGCACCATAATATTAGTAAGCAGCACCATAATATTAGTAAGCAGCACCATAATATTAGTAAGCAGCACCATAATATTAGTAGGCAGCACCATAATATTAGTAAGCAGCACCATAATATTAGTAAGCAGCACATAATATTAGTAAGCAGCACCATAATATTAGTAAGCAGCACCAGAATATAAGCAGCACCATAATATTAGTAAGCAGCACCATAATATTAGTAAGTAGCACCATAATATTAGTAAGCAGCACCATAATATTAGTAAGCAGCACCATAATATTAGTAAGCAGCACCATAATATTAGTAAGCAGCACCAGAATATAAGCAGCACCATAATATTAGTTAGCAGCACCATAATATTAGTAAGTAGCACCATAATATTAGTAAGCAGCACCATAATATTAGTAAGCAGCACCATAATATTAGTAAGCAGCACCATAATATTAGTAAGCAGCATCATAATATTAGTAAGCAGCACCATAATATTAGTAAGCAGCACCATAATATTAGTAAGCAGCACCATAATATTAGTAAGCAGCACCATAATATTAGTAGGCAGCACCATAATATTAGTAAGCAGCACCATAATATTAGTAAGCAGCACATAATATTAGTAAGCAGCACCATAATATTAGTAAGCAGCACCAGAATATAAGCAGCACCATAATATTAGTAAGCAGCACCATAATATTAGTAAGCAGCACCATAATATTAGTAAGCAGCACCATAATATTAGTAAGCAGCACCATAATATTAGTAAGCAGCACCATAATATTAGTAAGCAGCACCATAATATTAGTAAGCAGCACCATAATATTAGTAAGCAGCACCATAATATTAGTAAGCAGCACCATAATATTAGTAGGCAGCACCATAATATTAGTAAGCAGCACCATAATATTAGTAAGCAGCACATAATATTAGTAAGCAGCACCATAATATTAGTAAGCAGCACCAGAATATAAGCAGCACCATAATATTAGTAAGCAGCACCATAATATTAGTAAGCAGCACCATAATATTAGTAAGCAGCACCATAATATTAGTAAGCAGCACCATAATATTAGTAACAGCACCATAATATTAGTTTGCAGCACCATAATATTAGTAAGCAGCACCATAATATTAGTAAGCAGCACCATAATATTAGTAAGCAGCACCATAATATTAGTAAGCAGCACCATAATATTAGTAGGCAGCACCATAATATTAGTAGGCAGCATCATAATATTAGTAAGCAGCACCATAATATTAGTAAGCAGCATCATAATATTAGTAAGCAGCTCCATAATATTAGTAAGCAGCACCATAATATTAGTAAGCAGCTCCATAATATTAGTGAGCAGCATCATAATATTAGTGAGCAGCATCATAATATTAGTAAGCAGTATCATAATATTAGTAAGTAGTACCATAATATTAGTAAGCAGCACCATAATATTAGTAAGCAGCACCATAATATTAGTAAGCAGCACCAGAATATTAGTAAGCAGCATCATAATAATTATTAGTAAGCAGCACCATAATATTAGTAAGCAGCATCATAATATTAGTAAGCAGCACCATAATATTAGTAAGCAGCACCATAATATTAGTAAGCAGCACCATAATATTAGTAAGCAGCACCATAATATTAGTAAGCAGCATCATAATATTAGTAAGCAGCATCATAATATTAGTAAGTAGTACCATAATATTAGTAAGCAGCACCATAATATTAGTAAGCAGCACCATAATATTAGTAAGCAGCACCAGAATATTAGTAAGCAGCATCATAATAATTATTAGTAAGCAGCACCATAATATTAGTAAGCAGCACCATAATATTAGTAAGCAGCACCATAATATCAGTAAGCAGCACCATAATATTAGTAAGCAGCACCATAATATTAGTAAGCAGCATCATAATATTAGTAAGCAGCACCATAATATTAGTAAGCAGCACCATAATATTAGTAAGCAGTACCATAATATTAGTAAGCACAGGGCTAGAGCTATTAAAAATGGCTAAGGGGAACTATACTTCAAACCACAAAATGTTGAGAACATTATTTGTAATCACTATAACTTTGCCCCTTCCTCTGTGCAGGGAATTTTGATGATATCAAGTTGTTGCTTATTCTGTGTGCTTTCCAATGATATGTTGAATGTCTCTATGGGCATATGTTCTTAGAAGATGCATCCAGCAACATCAAGGTCACTCAAAAACTGCACCTCATCTGTGGATACTGTCATAGCTCCCTAGTGTGGTGGAATCAAAGGCTCAAGTCTGTTCTGTGGCTCCGTGAAACATCGTAGCTACGATATGAGCGGAATGGAATTGGCTTCACAGGCCCGGCTAATTAAATTGTGGCAATCGCACATGAGCAAAATCACCACAGGTCACCTCTTCTAATGACCATAACTTATTGATGCTTGCAGTAAAAATAAAACCCGACCAGCTCATGTCACAGAGCACTAAAAGGGTCTCAGACGACACAGAAAACAATACAATCTAATGAACTATATATGGCAAAGGCATGACCATATCGAAAACATAAATTTCCATGAATCGTGCAAATTAGCTGGCAAAAAGTTAGGACAACGAAATGCTTGAGTTTGCATGATATTGGAAACTGAGAAGATATCACACCCATGAAGACGGTTTCAAACTGGAAAAGGAAGATGCCCAAGTAGAGCAACATATTCAGGGGCACTACGCAACTGTCATGAATAAGTGTGAAATTTACTTCCTCTCAGCAAGAAATGAGCTTCATGGTACTGTATATGTTCATGGTATTGTATATGCGGCGGCCATTATATGCTTGGCATAAAACTTACTTCTTTGGTCGCCATAACTCGAGACTTTGAAAGGAGTTTCCAATGCCTCTAAAACTTTGGAAATTATATGCTAGTATAAAGCAACAGTTTGAACTGGAGGGGGGACTTTTTCTTTCTTTCTTTTTGAGGTCTAGTGCCCCCTTTACTTTAAACCATGTGGAAGTTTTGGAGCCCAAAGTAGATGTATGTATACTTGACTTCCAGTCCCCCTTCTTCAGGCTGGTTTGCTATGGTAACTGCAGCTACAGCAGTCAAGCTTTCAGACGACAGGCTTTGAAGAATTCTGCACATGAAACCCAGCCCCTCCTTATCATGAAGTATGTCCTTTCCATTCTGCACACTGACAGCTCGGTCAAACTTCACTGCCCATTATTCCATGTGCATAGCCCACTTCACCACCCAAACTCTGGTTGTTTTCTCTTTTCTTTCTTTGGACAGCAAAGCAAAGCTGCAGCCGATGGCAAACTGTTCCTGCAGCTTCACTCAAAAAAAAAAAAACAAAAAAAAATCCATGCACTTGAAAGCAACTTTTTTTTTTTAATACGAAGATATAAAACGTGTCCCTCCTCTCCATAACCTCCATTAGTCTGGCGTAGCAGATCATTTACCATTCTTGTCTTTGGGGCAGGAAGAAAAAAGATCTGGTGTCTTTAGAATATATACTTCACTGCCTACCTCTCGAAAATGGCAGACTAATCTTTTGACGTGCAACATTTGCGCATAGGGATGATAAACTTGGAGTGGCTAGTAAGCTGATAGTTACTTCTGTGTGTTCCTCTCCAGCACGGAGGCCAGTTCTCCTTGATTTAACTCAACATCCGTTCATCAAATGTGCTTGGAATGTAATCTACAACACTGCAATCTGATAGGCTACAACTATACACAAGTCGTATATGGTAAAGACACGCAGGACATCCCTCCAAATATGTGATCACTTGCAACCCTCGTGTTTCGTTTCATCAGACACTGTGTTTTGTCCAATCAAGATGGCCACATATTCATCTGAGAATGCACCAGAAGTGATCTCAGAGTGGCCTATATATTCCAGTGCACACAGATGGTCAAAGAGTCTGGTCAAATGTCATAGAACTTGATTGGTCGCAATTTTTGTGGCATATCACTGCACAAATAAAGACAATGGACTCTAACCATTGAGATTAGGTGTGCAACTCGATGTAAGTTTGAAAATGCTGACTTGTCAAGACCAAGAACTACATATATTGTGCCTATGTGTAAGATTTTAGGTCCCAATTTTGGGTGCATGCAGCATCGTTATTATAGTTAGACCTAGGGTTTCAGGGGGTGGGAGATTGGGTGGGGGCAAAAATTGTGCTTGGTACATTATGAGATGGTGAAGCTCCTTCTGTGTGAACCTACTGGTATCTATGGGGGAGGGGGAGGAGATAGTCTCACTAGACGGGTTCTCTTACATCACAAATTTGCGAAGTCACGTGCCATCCCTTGGAAGTGTTCACGAGATGCGATTGAAATATTTTGTGTGGCTCTGTGTTGCTACAAGCTTCATTATGAATGACAGGAATTGCTAATCGTGGTTGAAATAGTTGTTTTTTAAATTCAACTTTGAAACTCAATCCCTTGACTTTTCCCCCTTTCTTCATTAGCTGAAGTTTATACCAACACAGAGACACACACACAAATCTTGTGACCTTGCAAATATATGGAATTAGGGACCCACCTGTGGGGTGCATGCATACTGGCATGCTCATTCCTACACTGTGGGGTGCATGCATACTGGCATGCTCATTCCTACACGCACAACTTTTAGGCCCCACCTGTGGGGTGCATGCATACTGGCATGCTCATTCCTACACTGTGGGGTGCATGCATACTGGCATGCTCATTCCTACACACACAACTTTTAGGCCCCACCTGTGGGGTGCATGCATACTGGCATGCTCATTCCTACACTGTGGGGTGCATGCATACTGGCATGCTCATTCCTACACGCACAACTTTTAGGCCCCACCTGTGGGGTGCATGCATACTGGCATGCTCATTCCTACACGCACAACTTTTAGGCCCCACCTGTGGGGTGCATGCATACTGGCATGCTCATTCCTACACGCACAACTTTTAGGCCCCACCTGGTGGGTGCATGCACCGCTGACATGCTTATAAATGTACCCATGCCAACAGCAAGCACAGTCATAGAGCTATTAAAAAAGCCAAGAGCCAAGTGGAGCTGATGAAACTCAAAAGTAAGGGGACACCACATTTCCTAGATTTTCTATTTTTCCCTTTGACCTTGAGTCCGTCCCCAGGAGCTATCACACTGGTGCTAGTACAGTAATGAAGTGTTGTAGTGAGATCCATAAAGTACTAATCCTACAAAGTTTGTTGATGCATGCATGGTTTCTAGGTTGCATATTGCTTTTGAGAAGGGCCGCTACAATGCTGGTGAGAGTGGAGTGCAGCTTTGGGTTGGCTGGCGTCGAGATGCAAACTTATGGTGATCAAGCAGCAGCTGCAGGTAACTAATCTTTCTGCAAGTATAGGGAGAAGGCCAGCAGGAAACCCTGCGACTGCCAACATCGAGGGGTACAGTTGGCAGGATCTGACAGAAGTCATCAATTGATTATACTACAATACTTTTCAAGTTTACTTTAAGATATACTTGAGCACTACACTGTGAAGTTCACTTTAGGATATGTTGAAGTACTACTGTGAAGTTCACTTTAGGATATGTTGGAGTGCTACTGTGAAGTTCACTTTAGGATATGTTGGAGTGCTACTGTGAAGTTCACTTTAGGATATGTTGGAGTGCTACTGTGAAGTTCACTTTAGGATATGTTGGAGTGCTACTGTGAAGTTCACTTTAGGATGTGTTGGAGTGCTACTGTGAAGTTCACTTTAGGATATGTTGGAGTGCTACTGTGAAGTTCACTTTAGGATATGATGGAGTGCTACTATGAAGTTCAATTTAGGATATGTTGGAGTGCTACTGTGAAGTTCGCTTTAGGATATGTTGGAGTGCTACTGTGAAGTTCACTTTAGGATATGTTGGAGTGCTACTGTGAAGTTCACTTTCGGATATGATGGAGTGCTACTTACTTTTAAGATATGGTGGAGTGCTACACAGTGAAGTTTACCTTTGAATACAAAGACAGCTGCTTAGCAAAAATTAAAAAAATGTTCCCTCCAGCTAACAACTAGACAATAAAATTAAAAAAAGAGAATGATAAAAAAAAAAGGGGGGGGGGGTGGGGGGCATGTAGATTTTTTGTTTTGTTTCCATATGCTTTTGTTTCCATATGCACAGCAAACCAGCTGCTCACTACTTTCCTGCTACTACCCCCCCCCCCCCCCCCCCCCCCCAACCACACACATAATAATAAAAATATGCCTGGCATCCGACTCTCATAAACATACGCATGCACGGAAAAAGAAAGTCTTTAAAACTCGCACCATGACTGTGTTTCATATGCTAAGTAAATTGTGTCATGAAAAATTCCAGGTCTGGGGTGTAATTATTTCCGGCCATTAATTAAATCCTAGATGGTCAACACCAGCAATTTGCAAATTGCTGTCGTGCAACACTAGTGACCAAGTGACATGCAATACAGTACTTTCTTTCTCCACATGTGCATGCCCCAACAGCCTGGGAGTCTGTAGACTAGCCCAACACCAGGTGAAGACACAATGAACACACACAGCTGTAACTATAACAAGCAAGTGGTAGCTTATAATCAATGGCTGCATAAATTAAAATAAAAAAATGACACAAAAAAGACAACTGAAAAGTTATGACGCATTATAATAAATGCTAGCCCACAGTTTATCAAAATGTAACTAAGTCAGCGATTATACTTACGGTCCACCTAGACTAGGATAAGACCATGTCAAAGCCACACCAAGACTCATGGAGATGAAGTAGGCGTAGCATCCGGGGCATACAAGTTGTAAAATCATAAACGGTGGTAAGGGGGCATATTAAACGGTCATGTGATATTGTCACGTGCCTTCCTTTCTCCATCAAACCAGCTGGACTAGCTGCTTAGTTGATATGGATCTTCTTAGGGCACTTGATGTTGAAAAGGAGAGCGAATATGGCTATGTTTTCGGAGTTTCCGGACCAGGTATGATATTTTATAAGCTGCTCTGTTTGTCTCTTAGTCGAACTCATAATGAGCTGCGCTCTTGTAGCTAGACATCTCTACTTGTTATAATATGTAGTGTGATACAATGCATTGTCAGTGGTTTCATTGATGTGCCAGCACACTCTCTTATACCATCGATTAACTAATGAACTGACACTAAGTTTACAAATAGTGTTGCTGGCCAGACTATTTTTAAGGTTGCCATGTGAAAGGATTGGGGGAAAGAGAAGAGATGGCTCATGATGCTTGATGCTAGGATGCAAAAATAAATACATGATTTTGGAAAGAGGGGTCCATCTACCAGCTGGACCCCTCTTTCCAAAATCATGTATTTACCAGATTGGCTCTGTTGTGAACTAGGAACCTACCAACTGGATCCCAATAAAGCAGGACCAACCATCTGGGCTCCCCATAAAGAAGGCTCTGCCAGCTGGACTCCCTATGAAACAAGACTTACTTTCTGGATTCCCCTTGGAGAGGGACTTATCATGAAGAAGCACCTACCAGCTGGAGAAGGACTTGCCATGAAGAGGGACCTACCAGCTTGATTGGGCTCCCCATGAAGAGGGGCCTACCAGCTGGGCTCCCAATGAAGAGGGGCCTACCAGCTGGGCTCCCCATGAAGAGCGGCCTACCAGCTGGTCTCCCTATGAAGAGGGGCCTACCAGCTGGGCTCCCCGGCCTACCAGCTGGACTCCCCATGAAGAGGGGCCTACCAGCTGGGCTCCCCATGAAGAGGGGCCTACCAGCTGGGCTCCCCATGAAGAGGGGCCTACCAGCTGGGCTCCCCATGAAGAGGGGCCTACCAGCTGGGCTCCCCATGAAGAGGGGCCTACCAGCTGGACTCCCCATGAAGAGGGGCCTACCAGCTGGGCTCCCCATGAAGAGGGGCCTACCAGCTGGGCTCCCCGGCCTACCAGCTGGGCTCCCCGGCCTACCAGCTGGGCTCCCCATGAAGAGGGGCCTACCAGCTGGGCTCCCCACGAAGAGGGGCCTACCAGCTGGGCTCCCCATGAAGAGGGGCCTACCAGCTGGGCTCCCCATGGAGAGGAACTTGCCATGAAGAGGAACCTACCAGCTGGAGTGGGCTCCCCATGAAGAGGGGCCTACCAGCTGGGCTCCCCATGAAGAGGGGCCTACCAGCTGGGCTCCCCATGAAGAGGGGCCTACCAGCTGGGAACCCCATGAAGAGGGATCAAGGCACCCAGGGTAGACAATGCTTACCCTGAACCATGAGAGTATAGGCTTGACTAGTGTAACTGGGGGAGAGGGTCAAATTTGCACGCTTATTTTTTTGTTAGATTTCCCCCTTCTTATTTGCATCCACAGTGTAATTCATTATCAATGCTTCAATGCTGGCCCTCTATATTTAAAAAGATAGAAATGCCAACAGGACAATGGCAATGGTCTGTAATTATTGCAGCTGCATTCCATGTTATGGCATGAATGGATGTGTGAGTTTGGACCTCTCTGCCCCTCTTCATTCTTTCCTGTCCTTAATCCTGTAGATCACAAATTTGCTGGTGCTTTTTTACAGCAGCTAGCGTAGAAGACACCCTCTCCCTTTCTGTGTTAGGGTGGGGGGTGGTTAAGTACACGAAACTTATAACCTTCTTTCCACACATTTTTTATGCCAAAAGATAGCTTAGCTTTCCAATGATATACTTTATGTAGGCTTGTAAGTCTGTGCAGTGGTGACACCTTAAAAACTGTAACCTGATCACCTTAAAAGTCCTCTAAAATCACAGAGTGCCTGCAACCACTTCCATTCTCAGGGTGTGTACTAGACAATAGCAAGTTATGAGTGCAATTTTATTTTATTTTTTGTACCAGTCAGCCATGAATTCTTGCTTTTCAGTAAAAAAATCTTTATTGCCCTCCCATTTCCCCTATATGTGGCATTCTGAAAGGAATAAAACTTCCCGCTCGTGATGTGGTTATGTTGTTCTCTTGCACAACCTTTGAATGGGAAGTGGTTGCAGGCATGCTGTGATTTTAGAGGATGTTCAAGGTGATCAAGGTACAAAACAATGTTCTCCCCAGAGCGTTAGTGTTTCAGTCCGATATCTTCGAAATTGAAGCGTATCGATCAGGCGTATCGGTCGATACATCTGACAGTTGTACTGATAGCGTTCAAGGTTCATTTTCATCAAATCGATGATGCATTTATACGTATTGTGGGTGTGGTTGTTGAAAAAGTGCAGCACTTCTAGCTCCATGGTAGCTCCTGTCTCGTGAGTGAGATTTACCGAAGCATAGAAGTCCAGAGGAGGCTATTCCTAGCAGAGCTCAAACAAGCACAGAAAGGCTGGCATTGATAAATAATGGAAGTTGAACTTTCCCTGGATGTTAGAGTTGGAGGGTGGGCAAGGTGTGGCGTGTTCGCTCTGCCAATAACATAATCATAGGCCTAGGAAGGCCGCCATCGGCTGAGCGACATGGATCAACTTGCCTCGCACGACTCTGACAAGGCAGAGCTTAGATAAGCATGTGAAGAGCGAGTGCTACATCACAGTAAGCTGATTTTAGTTTGGGGTGGTGGTGCAGTGCCTAGGAGAGATTGTAGCTTAGCCCTCACTTTCCACCTAAATAGTCTCCTTTTATCCTTCTCTCGTGGTGTTCATGAAACCATTTCTTCCAGAAACATCATGTAAACAGTACACAACAGTTACTTCACCCATGAAATATTTCAAGAAAATTATATTCACTATTATAATATGAACATTCATGCTTCAGTGTAATTTGTAGAATATGTACACAACAGTTACTTCACCCATGAAATATTTCAAGAAAATTATATTCACTATTATAATATGAACATTCATGCTTCAGTGTAATTTGTAGAATATGTATGTCAATCGTGTTATGTACTGCTTGTGCATGATATGTGTACTGATTCATAGCTCTTTTACATGTAACAATATTATTATGTCTAGTCCAGTATACCTCCTGCTACCTGTAAACACAAAATGAATACAAGACCAAAAACACAGGCCATCATGGTTTATTAGTCAGCTACTCCACCGATGACATACCAACATCCCTTACAAAACGATGACATACCAACATCCCTTACAAAACTCCTGGGGAGAAACTGGTTTTTAATGGAGTCTACTGTCGTCTCTATACAGACATTCTAGCCTTCATAAAATATCAGCTCTTGAAACAAGCCTTCTTCAAAGAATTTAAAAAAAAAGGGGGGTACTCTTAATGGTTTACCCTCCCCCCCCCCCACTTAATTATTTATCTTTTAAATGCAAGAAGTTCAATTAGTGGCTGGAGCTGCAAATACAAGTCCCCCCCAATCTCTCATTTAGTTCTGTTCTAGCTGCTGGGTTGATGATTTCTCGGGTCAATAGTGCATGTTGTTATCTGCAGCTATTAGTTTATAGCGGCAAGCACAGCAGAGCACAGCGACACTAGCTAGAGCACTGAGCTAGTGCAAGAGAAACTCCATACACAAAGTCACTGGTCGCCATGCTCTCTCTACGCTAGAGCATCACGCACTGTGTTTACCTTAGGAAACCGTAAGTCACGAATACAATCAACAACCCAGAAAGGCATCTGTGAAACCTGAACAAATGGTGTGCAGATGAGCAGCAGGTTCTTTCCTGGTCGAGTGATTTGGTAAGGGACAAGTAGTGAGACTACTCTCCTCCCTCTCCTTCTTTCTTGTGCTCCGCTTCATGTTCATGGTGGTTATAAGTAGTATCTTGAAATGGGGTCTGAGTGGCCACATTCTTTGAGCCCGAGTCAATATTTACCTGAAGACGATAAATATTGACTATTCTGGTACATTGTGAATAGCAGCCACCTCAGATACTTCGAGGCCCCTTGCTCTCAGGAGCTACCGGAAACTCACTGTGGAGAGCATTGCATTTCATTGGTCTGCTAGCAAGTGCGCTTTTATTTAGACCGAAGTAGATGGACCCTTTACCTTCCTTGTCTTGGCGGGAGAAGGAAAGTGTCTACTGTCTCTAGCTTGCGTAACTTGCATCATGCCACTATCATTTCTTGCCAATCAGAAGGCAGTATTCCTGTTGATTGCACACCAAGCGTGTGGGAACTTGCTAAAGCATTTTTCTGGTTTGATGTGTGAGTTCCACTTGTAGCCGTGATGGGTGTAGGTAGGTTATTATCACGACATATGCAAGAACATTGCCCAGCATTTTTGTGGCTGCTAAATGGATTAGTGATGAAGTGTTAAATTCCTGCCGCGTAGTCATGCACGATAGAGACAGCGGACCGACCCTTTTCTTCTCCTGCAAGGAAGGTGAGGAAGGTGAAGGGTCGACCACGACTGTTCATAAGGTGCTCGACTACGAGCCAACAAAGAATGTTGCAAGCATCAGCAACTAGAACACGCTACACAGAGCAGCTCACTTGCCCACCTCCGCTGAGTGAGAACGACTCACCTGTCCCTATCTGGGAGCCCTTGACTCCAGAGGTTAGAGCTTCTTCGCTAACCTACCTGGACAGGAAAGTGACTTAGAAACACTGATTTGCATTCCAGTGGTCTGTCAGCTCATCGCTCAACATGCATACACCGTGGTCTAGCAACAAGCAGGAAAGGTATTTAGTGCATTGAATAGTTTCTGCACCCTACTCCTGGAGAGTCATCCCAGAACTTTTTATCTAGGCTTTGCTGTGCCCTCCTTTATCTATGCTTTGTTGTGCCCTCCTTTATCTAGGCTTTGTTGTGCCCTCCTTTATCTAGGCTTTGTTGTGCCCTCCTTTATCTAGGCTTTGTTGTGCCCTCCTTTATCTAGGCTTTGTTGTGCCCTCCTTTATCTAGGCTTTGTTGTGCCCTCCTTTATCTAGGCTTTGTTGTGCCTTCCTTTATCTAGGCTTTGTTGTGCCCTCCTTTATCTAGGCTTTGTTGTGCCCTCCTTTATCTAGGCTTTGTTGTGCCCTCCTTTATCTAGGCTTTGTTGTGCCCTCCTTTATCTAGGCTTTGTTGTGCCCTCCTTTATCTAGGCTTTGTTGTGCCCTCCTTTATCTAGGCTTTGTTGTGCCCTCCTTTATCTAGGCTTTGTTGTGCCCTCCTTTATCTAGGCTTTGTTGTGCCCTCCTTTATCTAGACTTTGCTGTGCCCTCCTTTATCTAGGCTTTGTTGTGCCCTCCTTTATCTAGGCTTTGTTGTGCCCTCCTTTATCTAGGCTTTGCTGTGCCCTCCTTTATCTAGGCTTTGTTGTGTCCTCCCTTATCTAGGCTTTGCTGTGCCCTCCTTTATCTAGGCTTTGTTGTGCCCTCCTTTATCTAGGATTTGTTGTGTCCTCCCTTATCTAGGCTTTGTTGTTCCCTCCTTTATCTAGGCTTTGTTGTGCCCTCCTTTATCTAGGATTTGTTGTGCCCTCCCTTATCTAGGCTTTGTTGTTCCCTCCTTTATCTAGGCTTTGTTGTGCCCTCCTTTATCTAGGTAGGCTTTGTTGTGCCCTCCTTTATCTAGGCTTTGTTGTGCCCTCCTTTATCTAGGCTTTGTTGTTCCCTCCTTTATCTAGGCTTTGTTGTGCCCTCCTTTATCTAGGCATTGTTGTGCCCTCCTTTATCTAGGCTTTGTTGTGCCCTCCTTTATCTAGGCTTTGTTGTGCCCTCCTTTATCTAGGATTTGTTGTGTCCTCCCTTATCTAGGCTTTGTTGTTCCCTCCTTTATCTAGGCTTTGTTGTGCCCTCCTTTATCTAGGCTTTGCTGTGCCCTCCTTTATCTAGGCTTTGTTGTGCCCTCCTTTATCTAGGATTTGTTGTGTCCTCCCTTATCTAGGCTTTGTTGTTCCCTCCTTTATCTAGGCTTTGTTGTGCCCTCCTTTATCTAGGATTTGTTGTGCCCTCCCTTATCTAGGCTTTGTTGTTCCCTCCTTTATCTAGGCTTTGTTGTGCCCTCCTTTATCTAGGTAGGCTTTGTTGTGCCCTCCTTTATCTAGGCTTTGTTGTGCCCTCCTTTATCTAGGCTTTGTTGTTCCCTCCTTTATCTAGGCTTTGCTGTGCCCTCCTTTATCTAGGCTTTGTTGTGCCCTCCTTTATCTAGGCTTTGCTGTGCCCTCCTTTATCTAGGCTTTGTTGTGCCCTCCTTTATCTAGGCTTTGTTGTGCCCTCCTTTATCTAGGATTTGCTGTGCCCTCCTTTATCTAGGCTTTGTTGTGCCCTCCTTTATCTAGACTTTGCTGTGCCCTCCTTTATCTAGGCTTTATTGTGCCCTCCTTTATCTAGGCTCTGTTGTGCCCTCCTTTAGCTAGGCTTTGTTGTGCCCTCCCTTATCTAGGCTTTGTTGTGCCCTCCTTTTCCTTCCACTTTTTGTTGTTGTTTAGCGTTTATTTTTAATGTCTACTAACTTGGCAAGACACATTATGTAATATTGGCCTCTTCTGTGCTGTACTTGCCGGGATATAAGTCGCACCTGACCTGGGTATAATTTGCGGCCCCAAATCTGCTCAACACTGTAGTATATTGTTCGTTTTGCTGCCACGTACAATGTAAGTCGTGTACCTCATTAAATTTAGTGAAGCCATAGCATCTATTTATGTGAAAAGGAAATGTCATCACACTAGATCACTGGGCCTGAAGAAGCTGTGGCATGGACTGCTGAGCAGCAGAACAACTCTCTGCACTTTGATCTCTTTCTAATAAATGACCAGCAGCTTGAAACTAGTGGAGTAGCTACTATGCTTCTTGCTGGCTGTAGCCATAGAAACACACAACTCAATAGTGCAGCTTTGGACTAGCTCCATGTGCACGCCTACTGTTGGTCTTGACCAACCGAATATCACTCCTGGTACACGGTATCTCTTTAATTGAGGAAGAGATTTGCAGCTGCTACTTGTGGCTTCCATCCTGGCACATGCGGTATCCACTTGAAGTAGGAGTAAAGGTCGGACGTATATCACTTTTTGCTCCTGTCCTGCTCGCGAAATATGAATGCCTGTTTCAAATATGTTGGACATCGTTAACAACTCCAGTATCGATAAATGATTGTTAAAAATGGCGAGCAAGTTACCAGTCAGCACCCCCATAGCTTAGGCATGTTTGCTATTACAGTAGTATGGTACCATCATGAGTTTTATAGTTTGCATTGCATTGCTCTTGCCCTAGCCAGTACCCTGGCCCAAACCCTAGTCATTGCCCTGGACGTAACCATAGCCACTGCCCTGCTGCTCTTAACCCTAACCATTGCCCTGGATGTAACCCTAGCCACTGCCCTGCCCCCTATCCACTGCCCTGCTGCTCCTAACCCTAGCCATATTGCCCTGGCCTGGGCCTGGCCCTAGCCATTGACCCTAGCTGAAGCCCTAATACATTACTGATCTGTGGAATGTTTGTTGGTGATGATATGCCACTGGAAAGCCAACCTACATATATATAACTCACCTAGAGCTTGCTAACCTCCTAGCAATACCTATGCTAAATAATACATATAACTCACCTAGAGCTTGCTAACCTCCTAGCAATGCCTATGCTAAATAATACATATAACTCACCTAGAGCTTGCTAACCTCCTAGCAATGCCTATGCTAAATAATACATATAACTCGCCTCGAGCTTGCTAACCTCCTAGCAATGCCTATGCTAAATAATACATATAACTCACCTAGAGCTTGCTAACCTCCTAGCAATGCCTATGCTAAATAATACATATAACTCACCTAGAGCTTGCTAACCTCCTGGCAATGCCTATGCTAAATAATACATATAACTCACCTAGAGCTTGCTAACCTCCTAGCAATGCCTATGCTAAATAATACATATAACTCACCTAGAGCTAGCTAACCTCCTAGCAATGCCTATGCTAAATAATACATATAACTCACCTAGAGCTTGCTAACCTCCTGGCAATGCCTATGCTAAATAATACATATAACTCACCTAGAGCTTGCTAACCTCCTAGCAATGCCTATGCTAAATAATACATATAACTCACCTAGAGCTTGCTAACCTCCTAGCAATGCCTATGCTAAATAATACATATAACTCACCTAGAGCTTGCTAACCTCCTAGCAATGCCTATGCTAAATAATACATATAACTCACCTAGAGCTTGCTAACCTCCTAGCAATGCCTATGCTAAATAATACATATAACTCGCCTAGAGCTTGCTAACCTCCTAGCAATGCCTATGCTAAATAATACATATAACTCACCTAGAGCTTGCTAACCTCCTAGCAATGCCTATGCTAAATAATACATATAACTCACCTAGAGCTTGCTAACCTCCTAGCAATGCCTATGCTAAATAATACATATAACTCACCTAGAGCTTGCTAACCTCCTAGCAATGCCTATGCTAAATAATACATATAACTCACCTAGAGCTTGCTAACCTCCTAGCAATGCCTATGCTAAATAATACATATAACTCACCTAGAGCTTGCTAACCTCCTAGCAATGCCTATGCTAAATAATACATATAACTCACCTAGAGCTTGCTAACCTTCTAGCAATGCCTATGCTAAATAATACATATAACTCACCTAGAGCTTGCTAACCTCCTAGCAATGCCTATGCTAAATAATACATATAACTCACCTAGAGCTTGCTAACCTCCTAGCAATGCCTATGCTAAATAATACATATAACTCACCTAGAGCTTGCTAACCTCCTAGCAATGCCTATGCTAAATAATACAGGAGAAGGAGAGGGTGGAGGCGTGGAGTAGAGAACCACCATGACAGTTTCATGGTGCAAGCTCTTGGCCCTATCCATGTAGCAAGCACCCATCCATATGATTTTTCAAGGCAAGTAGCTAATGGCATGGGTGTCTAATACACTACACAAAGTGTGTAGTATACTACAGGAGGTGCCTAGTATACTACAGGAGGTGCATAGAATATTACAGGAAGTGCTGCAATGAGATTCATAAAGTGATAAACCCTCGAGTCTAGACCCAATTAGTATCGGTGCAGTTTGTGCCTATTACTTTTGAGATGGCCACACAGCATGCTAGTGGGGGTGGAGTGCAGCTTTCTGTTGGTAAAGGGTGGAAGCTTATGGAGATCAAGCAATAGCAATTTTGTTGCAACCCTGCAATAGCCTATGGGGGTGTGTGGCAGTGGGCAAGGTCATTTTATTTTTAGCACATTCTGACGAAGTACACGGAGAGCGTGTGCTGCATGGCTCCTAGCACCTGTTGTCGCTGGCTACGTCCCTTGCAGTATCAAGTCTCACCTTTTTTGTTGCTCTTGTCTCTTGCAGTGGTCATTGCTGAGCAGATGAGTGGTGCTGCCATGTATGAACTGGTACGTGGTCTTCGTGGGTGTGTCCTGAAGAATTGCTCATTGTCTCCTGTTGGTTTTGTTTGTTTCGACAGGTACGCGTGGGCTACAGCGAACTGGTCGGGGAGATTATTCGGCTGGAAGGGGATCTTGCAACTATCCAGGTGTACGAGGAGACCTGTATCCTTACATCACCCTTATGTCATCATGCACGTGGCATGTTCTTGTTTAGACGAGTCTGTTAGTTGTTATTGTTGTTGTCATTGTTTTTGTTGTCTCTTGCAAGTGTAGTGGTTTATTTAGAAGGTAACATGCTATTAATTGACATGCACACGCATGCACACACAAATATTGACATGTACAGGGTTTTATCTGCGTCAAGGGGGGGGGGGGGGGGTTTGTATGTGTGTCTCCATATTCCAGATAAAGTCCTGGTGCGTCTTCACTGCATTTGCAGTATTTAGACTTGTACCCTGATGTTTAATTAAACAGGGATTTATAAATATCATGCTATTAACGGTGTCGAGTACTTAACTCAGCAATGTCTAGCTGGCGTGACTATTGGAGACCCTGTACTTCGAACAGGAAAGCCACTTTCTGTAGAGCTAGGACCAGGTGGGTGTCCCCTATCTTTTCTTAATAGAGCCCACCACACCTCTAGTTTTAACTGTGGCAAATTTATAGCAGTCACTTTTTTTTCCAAGAAAAGCTATTTTGGACAATGTCTGCATATAGCAAAACTTACAGGAGGGAAAACCCATCCAGGGCTGCCTCTGTACTGAAAGGTGAAGGGACTCGGGGGGGGGGGGGGGGGGGGGGCTTCCCAGTACACTGCTTCAGAGGTGCCTGTGCAGCCTTCCTTCCTCAGCAGAGGAGCTTCTAGAAATAGTGGCATCAACTAGAAATGGCCGCCCAAGATGCAGTTACGATCATCGGCCTTTTTTTCCACAGAAGTTGTCCTCCCTCCCTCCCCTTACCCCCCCTCCCCCTCCCAACCCAAAACTTGCACGATAGTAACCATCCTTCCAACAGGAAGATTGGACTAAAATAATTTAGCGACCATGGTTCCTAGCAGAGAATTTACTGCAGTGTATAACTGCACCTGCAGAAGTAGTTCTTCTTTTGGCACAGCTATCGTTTGCTCTCCTCTAATAGTGATGATCCTTCCAGAGAAATGAAGTTGAGCAAACTTTGATGAAGTAGTCAACATTCATCTGGTACGTCCAGCAGTGCTGTGCACAACCCCGCGATCATTTACAGATGTCCGGAGTTCTTACCAACCTGATATTGGCTGTGGGGCTGGAGCTAGTTAGGTAGGCAGTAACTTTGAACTTCGGACACCGGTGGGAGGTCCCTTGGTTGTCCACGGCCACCCGTCCAGTTCATTGTATTTCATCGAGTTATTGGAAAGTCAAGTTGAGCAAAATGAGTTGGAGATAGCGAGATGAGAGATTAAGCAGGCGGACTTCTCTAGCTCTCCTGAGGCAGACCACAGGAGGAGGAGGACATTATTACTGGAGTTTGTTTTGCTTTAAGTTCATAAGCGACACTCTGGATGCCACCCACTCACAATGATAGTATAATATATATTATACGTGACAATTGAAACCACCCACTCATACAATGATAGTATAACATATAGACACTATGGAAACCACCCACTCACACAATGACAGTAAATAAGTGATACTATGGGTGCCACCCACTCACACAATGATAGGTATAATATAAGTGACACTATGGAAGCCACCCACTCACACAAATACTGAACTTTACAACAACTGATGTGTACTAGCTTTAAACCACACCCATTTCAAGTGTATATATTTTTTTATGGATCTTTGGTGGATAATTAGAGCAGTGATGGTATGAGAGTGGATTTATATATATTATATATATGCATACATCACATGCTAACCCAACTTGATAGAGTGCCTGGATATATAAATGTATATATGTATGTGTATATGTGTGTGAGTTTTTCATGGTTTAATAGGACAATTACTAGGCAGATATATTCCTTGTCCAACCCTCTGCGTGGTAGAATTCATCCACATGTCAACATTACAGTGTTGCCTTCTCAGGCCACAGCCACGGCCTGGCATACTTGATTGGTATGTGCCATGTGTTGCTTGACGGTGGGAGAAATTCGTCACTAGGCTCTGTTTAGGGTAGAGATACGGAATATCTCTAGTCTCAAGAGTTCCGAGATTAGCTGACCCAACCGCACCTAATAACTAGATCGGATATTCTCGAGAGGTATAATATTCGTGGTTTTTTACATGTGAAAGAATTCATCCACATCTGTGGTAAGGTAATAACGTGTGTGCAGAGCACAACATGATGTCAACATGATGTGGCACTTCCACTACACCCAGAAATATTCTTTTGTTGGTCTCCAGGCAAATATTTAACCTCTTGAACTCTCTCCCTAATCCATTATCTTCCAAGTTGTGATTAATAATAATAACAATAATAATAATAATAATAATAATAATAATAATAATAATAATAATAATAATAATAATAATAATAATAATAATAATAATAATAATAATAATAATAATAATAATAATAATAATAATAATAATAATAATAATAATAATAAAATAATAAAATAATAAAATAATAAAGTAATAAAATAATAATAATAATAATAATAATAAAATAAAATAATAAAATAATAAAATAATAAAATAATAAAATAATAATAATAATAATAATTCTCTCCACGTCCCCTCTTGCTATTAGGCATTATGGGGAACATTTTTGATGGCATCCAGCGTCCACTCAAGGTAAAGCCTCATTTATTTAGACAAACTTACAATGTGCAGTGCAGTGTAGGTGCATGTTCTCATCTCTCAAGCTGTGTCTTAATTAGAGTGGTTTATAGTGTGGGTGTATGTTCTCATCTCTCAAGCTATGTCTTAATTAGAGTGGTTTATAGTGTGGGTGCATGTTCTCATCTCTCAAGCTGTGTCTTAATTAGAGTGGTTTATAGTGTGGGTGCATGTTCTCATCTCTCTTGTGTCTTAATTAGAGTGGTTTATAGTGTGGGTGTATGTTCTCATCTCTCAAGCTATGTCTTAATTAGAGTGGTTTATAGTGTGGGTGCATGTTCTCATCTCTCAAGCTGTGTCTTAATTAGAGTGGTTTATAGTGTGGGTGCATGTTCTCATCTCTCAAGCTATGTCTTAATTAGAGTGGTTTATAGTGTGGGTGCATGTTCTCATCTCTCAAGCTGTGTCTTAATTAGAGTGGTTTATAGTGTGGGTGCATGTTCTCATCTCTCTTGTGTCTTAATTAGAGTGGTTTATAGTGTGGGTGTATGTTCTCATCTCTCTTGTGTCTTAATTAGAGTGGTTTATAGTGTGGGTGTATGTTCTCATCTCTCAAGCTGTGTCTTAATTAGAGTGGTTTATAGTGTGGGTGCATGTTCTCATCTCTCAAGCTGTGTCTTAATTAGAGTGGTTTATAGTGTGGGTGTATGTTCTCATCTCTCAAGCTATGTCTTAATTAGAGTGGTTTATAGTGTGGGTGCATGTTCTCATCTCTCAAGCTGTGTCTTAATTAGAGTGGTTTATAGTGTGGGTGCATGTTCTCATCTCTCAAGCTGTGTCTTAATTAGAGTGGTTTATAGTGTGGGTGCATGTTCTCATCTCTCAAGCTGTGTCTTAATTAGAGTGGTTTATAGTGTGGGTGTATGTTCTCATCTCTCAAGCTGTGTCTTAATTAGAGTGGTTTATAGTGTGGGTGCATGTTCTCATCTCTCAAGCTATGTCTTAATTAGAGTGGTTTATAGTGTGGGTGTGTGTTCTCATCTCAAGCTGTGTCTTAATTAGAGTGGTTTATAGTGTGGGTGTATGTTCTCATCTCTCAAGCTATATCTTAATTAGAGTGGTTTATAGTGTGGGTGCATGTTCTCATCTCTCTTGTGTCTTAATTAGAGTGGTTTATAGTGTGGGTGCATGTTCTCATCTCTCATGCTATGTCTTAATTAGAGTGGTTTATAGTGTGGGTGCATGTTCTCATCTCTCAAGCTGTGTCTTAATTAGAGTGGTTTATAGTGTGGGTGCATGTTCTCATCTCTCAAGCTGTGTCTTAATTAGAGTGGTTTATAGTGTGGGTGCATGTTCTCATCTCTCAAGCTGTGTCTTAATTAGAGTGGTTTATAGTGTGGGTGTATGTTCTCATCTCTCTTGTGTCTTAATTAGAGTGGTTTATAGTGTGGGTGCATGTTCTCATCTCTCTTGTGTCTTAATTAGAGTGGTTTATAGTGTGGGTGCATGTTCTCATCTCTCTTGTGTCTTAATTAGAGTGGTTTACAGTGTGGGTGCATGTTCTCATCTCTCAAGCTATGTCTTAATTAGAGTGGTTTATAGTGTGGGTGCATGTTCTCATCTCAAGCTATGTCTTAATTAGAGTGGTTTATAGTGTGGGTGTATGTTCTCATCTCTCAAGCTATGTCTTAATTAGAGTGGTTTATAGTGTGGGTGCATGTTCTCATCTCTCAAGCTATGTCTTAATTAGAGTGGTTTATAGTGTGGGTCATCTCTCAAGCTGTGTCTTAATTAGTGGTTTATAGTGTGGGTGTATGTTCTCATCTCTCTTGTGTCTTAATTAGAGTGGTTTATAGTGTGGGTGCATGTTCTCATCTCTCAAGCTGTCTTAATTAGAGTGGTTTATAGTGTGGGTGTATGTTCTCATCTCTCAAGCTATGTCTTAATTAGAGTGGTTTATAGTGTGGGTGCATGTTCTCATCTCTCAAGCTGTGTCTTAATTAGAGTGGTTTATAGTGTGGGTGCATGTTCTCATCTCTCAAGCTATGTCTTAATTAGAGTGGTTTATAGTGTGGGTGTGTGTTCTCATCTCTCAAGCTATGTCTTAATTAGAGTGGTTTATAGTGTGGGTGCATGTTCTCATCTCTCAAGCTATGTCTTAATTAGAGTGGTTTATAGTGTGGGTGCATGTTCTCATCTCTCAAGCTGTGTCTTAATTAGAGTGGTTTATAGTGTGGGTGGGTGTTCTCATCTCTCAAGCTATGTCTTAATTAGAGTGGTTTATAGTGTGGGTGTATGTTCTCATCTCTCAAGCTGTGTCTTAATTAGAGTGGTTTATAGTGTGGGTGCATGTTCTCATCTCTCAAGCTATGTCTTAATTAGAGTGGTTTATAGTGTGGGTGCACATTGTCATCTGTCATGCTCTGTTTGCACTAGGACATCAACGAGCTCACGAACAGCATCTACATCCCAAGAGGCTCTAATGTGGCTAGTCTCAGCAGGGACGCCATGTGGCATTTCGTGCCGTCAAAGAATTTCCGGGTATGCCTCCAAAGATAGCAGTGAATTACTTACATTTGGGAGTCCACTTTTGTCTTGGCACTTTTTCTCCTTTGGGGGGTGGAAAGGGTGGAGTTTGGTGTGCCATAAATTATCCTCTCAATCCACCCATTTGTACAAAGGTAATACCCTCTGGCGAAAGGACCAGGAATGAGCAATGAAGAGGTCTTGGAGATTTTCAGGATAAAATATATACTGTATTATATGTTTTCATATATGCCACGGATTTGAACTTGTCCCAAACCAAGCAACAATTTCTTCTTAGAGCATTCTCTCGACCTTTCTCAAGCTGATGTCGTCGGCAATAAATAAAATTAAAACAAAAACACTCATGGGCGTCTATACCCCGAGGGCAAGGCTCAAAGCAGAGCTGTCTGCATATATAAAATAACTATGCATTTATATTTCAGATGCACCTACAGGTTTTGAAATATGTCATACAGAGAGTTAAGATCCACCCCTCCAACAGAAATCTCAACAGCTCCAAAAAGTAGAAAGGCAAGAAGGAGTGAAGAATACAGTCAGTGCATGGCTAAGCAGCATAAAGATAGCATGAAGTGTCAGTTGAAAGAGTTAGTTTCAAAATGAAATGTTGAGGACCATGTTTCCAAACTCGAATACACTTGTTGCCGTCAGTCTGTCTTCTTCTTCTTGCATATGCCGCCAGACATGCAGCTCTGTTGAGGAGAGCCACCTCAGTACATCATTGTCTGTTTCACGCAACCAGATTCACCCCTCGGTGGCCGTTGGATGTGACATTCGTTCACGGATGTGGTCGACTGTCTGTTCTGGTGCTCCCCACACACACAGGCTACACTGTCCACCAGTCCCCAGGTCTTCATGGTGGCATTGAAGCGACCGACACCAGTCCTCAGTCGATTCAGGGCGATCCACTGCTTGCGTCGAAGATCTTGGCCTTTCACGCTTCCCAGGACATCGACGAACCGGTGGAGTCTTGATGGTGGAGATGCCTGCCATTGGGCCTTCCAGCCGTCTTTTTGCCATGTGTTCTTCGACGTGCCAGGTGGTACGCTGTGCAGGAGATGTAGGGCTGCTTGCTGGAATGGCTTTCTGGACTTCAGATGGAGTGGGTGTGGTGCGGCTTTCACGGCATCATGTAGCAGGTGGTTTGGATCCCTCTCAGTCTTG
Source organism: Cladorhizidae sp. MBARI D1340-BT2 (assembly GCA_028752905.1). Taxonomy (NCBI): domain Eukaryota; kingdom Metazoa; phylum Porifera; class Demospongiae; order Poecilosclerida; family Cladorhizidae; species Cladorhizidae sp. MBARI D1340-BT2. The sequence goes on along the minus strand of JAQNBH010000006.1, from coordinate 15,790,542 downwards.
CGGGAAAGGACTAGCATTGCGGCGTTGCGTCTGAGGCTTGGTGGGGCGATACAGAGAGAACCGGTAGTTGGTTGACATGTGTTGGCTTTAGGCAAGCAGAGATGATATGCATGGCACTGTTTAGGGCTGTGTCCATCTTCCTCGTGTAGTTGTTTCTGCTCCAGATGAGTGCACAGTATTCAGCAGCAGAATAACCAGCGACAGTGTAGAAATGCGTAAGGTTTTGGCGTCTGCACCCCATGTCGTGCCGGCTAGACATCTTATGAGGGCCACTCGAGATGTCACCTTAGCCTCCAGGTGTTGTCGGTACGTCAGCATGCGATCGAGCTTCACTCCGAGCTAGATTGGGGCCGCTTTGAATTCTAGGTGCGCGTTCACCAGGACATGGAGCTCGCGTGTGGCTTCCCTGTTGTTGAGGTGGAACACGCCGACACAGTCTTATTTACACTCGACTTTAGCCTCCATCTCTCCAGGTATAATGACAGGATCTTCATGTCCTCCTCCAAGCTGGCTTCTACAGCTTCCCATGATGTTCTGCATAGCAGGATTGCAAGATCGTCTGCGCATCCATATTTCCTTGCTCCAGTTGATGGTAGGTCATAGGTGTAGATGTTAAAGAACATGGGCGCTAGCACTGAACCTTGTGGGACGCCATTCTTAAGCATCAGTCTGTCCATGGTCCTACCTCCGTAGAGAGAAGCTTCTCTCAGATGAAATTATTGTCTACGAAGCAGCTTATGTGACTCCAGTCTTTCACACCTCATGAAAATTGCCTTGGAAACAGTGACAGGCAGTGATCTTAAAATGGTTGTAGACAGAAAGAGAAGAAGAGGAGCTGTTTAAGTTGCCCGTGGCATGTATATGTACATAGTCATTGGCGAGTATAAAAGATATTAAAATTAGCTACCTATATATATAAGTTCCAGGGGGGGGGCATGGAAGCCCTGTTAAAAATGAATTGAATGTGCCCATTTTGACAAGAATTAGCTTTTTGAACTCGTGGCAGATAGCACTCTCCGGGGTGGCCGTGTATGATGTTCTCTTGTGGAACCCTGCTACTGCCGTCAGTCCCCGAATCCCTGCATATAAAATAGAGCACACCTAATGTAAAACTACGCCCACATAAAAATCGTCGCTTCTATGCCAGACTTGACGCTACTGACTGGTTTGAACTCAAAGAATACATGTCTATATATTCACTATATAGTGTTAATACAGTATCAGCTTGCAGTGTTGTGGCAGCTGTCGTTGCTATGAAGCGCGTGCTGATTGTTGTCCTATCAACTGTTGCAGGTTGGGAGCCATGTCTCTAGTGGAGACATTTACGGCACCGTCGAGGAGAACACGTTGATTACTCATAAGATCATGCTGCCTCCCAAAGCTGCTGGTAACATAACACACCTCGCCGAGGAAGGAAACTACAACATTGAAGTGAGAGGGTTGGTTACCTTTGTCCGGGTTAAAAAAAAAAAAAATTGTTTTGCTTTTGTCATACATATATACATGGTAAATACAGGGTTATATTATTTTATTGATGGTGGTCTTGGGAAACAATGATATTCATAGTACCTCTTTAATAACTATATTTTGAGAAGTGTCCTGCAACAGCACAGCTCTCCTCTCGGGTGTTATTTGACGTTGCTGCCTTGCTCGAACACCAGAGCAATTCTCTGTGCGCCATGTAGACCTGGAATTATCTGTGCTGCTTTTGTAGGCATTTCTATTGCAAGAGATTTAACCACTTCACCAGTGCACTCCGAGCATGCGCTGAAGGAAATTTAACTTTGTTGATAGTTCGTTGGGTTTTTTTTTAGCCTTTAGTTCTCACGCGACCCAGCCACATGTGAAACTACCCTCACAGTGGACTCGTACCTTCGTCCAGGTAAAAGCTAGCAAAGATGTGGAGGCAAGACGAGTTCCCGAATTGATCATATCCTGAGAGGACTTCCTTCCCTGCTCTCCTCCTCTGTGGCACATATTGGCAACCACACCCTCTTTCAAGGCAACACACATTTCAGCATTCGTGAAATAATTTATGGATCCCTTCAATTTTCGCCATCTTTGTGCATGTGAAAGACACAAAATCAAGGTCTCGGAAATTTCAGTATTGTCTTATAAGCGCATACACTATATATACATATATGTGTGTGTGTATTTACCCTGTACATGTGTGTGTATATATGTATTTATTTACACTACAGATATAATGTGTGTGTATTTACGCTATATATGTGTGTATTTACACTGATGTGTATTTATTTACACAATGTGTGTATTTACACTATGTATTCATTTACTCTGTGTGTATATTTACACTATATGTATTCATTTACTCTGTGTGTATATTTACACTATATGTGTATTTACTGTATACTGTATGTATTATATATACAATATATGTGTGTAATGTATTATATATACACTATATGTGTGTAATGTACAGGAAATGGCATGGTTTATAGTGAAATTGGGTATAATTTAGCGGGGTGGCAACAAAAATGGCAAGAGGCAAAGCTGAGTGCAATTACCATCCCCTCTACATTACGAGTGGTATTTATTCCCAATTTCACAACCATGATCTCGTGTTAATACCATTCAATAAGAGTGGGTGAAGAAAAAGCAGCTAATTGCTCTAGCATAGTTAGCGAGCTACTATATTATTGAGTATTATTGAGAATTGGAATGAAGTCTAGTCTAATAGCATTCTTCTTATTGGCCAACAACTGTGAAATATCACGGCAATAGCCACAAGCCTCTGCGGCACTTGAGTACAGGAAGCAATTCAGGTAGGGTGTTAATTTTTTAACAGTTGTTGGTCAATCAGAAGGTTATTCTACTTTTCACTGGTTGTACGGAATTTTGATTCTGAATAGAGTAGCTCTCGCTAACTATGTTGAGCAATTAATTATTTAGAACTAACCTTAAGAACTAACCTTTAAGTGCTTTTTTTCTTCGTCCATTCTTATTGTATGGTATTAACACAAGATAGCATGGTTTGGTGTGAAATTTGGTATAAATACCACTCGTAATGTGGAGGGGGTGGCAATTTCACTCGGCTTTGTCTCTCTTTTTCCCCCATCCCCGCCAAATTACTCATGGTATTTACACCCAATTTCACTATAAACTATGCCATTTCCTATATGTATATATACACACATTGTATAGAGGGATGCTTCTAACGGGTTAATTATTCTCAGATGATGATGACAAACCGAAGAGTTCGTGGAGGGTCAGGGCTTCATACAGAATTTTAACTTGGGGGGGGGGGGGGGGGGGGGGGGGGAGACTGATTACTGATGAAAACCTAGGTCGTCTGATGAGAATCGCAATTGAAGGTCCTGAGCTTTCTGCCGTTAATTTGACATTTTCAAACAAAAGAACCATAGGATTATACTTTAAAACTATTCAATGTGCAAAATAAAAGATTAATTTCTGATTTCTGTGGGAGGGGACTTGTGCTGAGGGGGGGGGGGGGAGGTGGGGGGTGGATTCCAGGGTGTGTGGTTATATTGTTTCATGATTAGAGGATAGTAATATGGAAGTGTCCCACTCCTTCCCCAACATGCTGTGTGTATTTACAATGTGTGTTTGGCCAAGTATTGGATACATGTGTGCTGGTTTATTGCAGGACATTGTGATTGAGGTCGAGTTTGATAACGAGGACACCAAGTACTCCATGCGACAGGTAAAGGGTGGTCATCATGACTGTGATTACAGATAGTGCACACTATTGCAGTAACAGTGATGTCAGCCTGTGTGGTTCTCTTGAACACCGCAGCTACTCATGCACTCACAATGCTATGTTGTGGCTGAAACAGTATTAGGTTAGGCTGCACTGATGAGATCCTACAGGGAGAGGGAAGTGTGTTTGTTGAGTAGTGATTATACGCTGTTATACGCTCAGTCGCTGTTGGATGTCCATCTTGTTGTCTGCAGCTCTGGTCTAGCTCTCGGTACAGAGAGTCTCTGTTTGGTCTAGCTGTCGGTACAGAGAGTCTGTTGGGTGCCATCTTGTGTGCAGCTCTGATCTAGCTGTCATTACAAGGACGGTCCACGCATGTATAACATTGGTGTGCATCATTTAGAATAGTAGGTGCCAGCTGCTCAATTTCTTTCTGGCTTTCAGGTGGGATGGGGGTGCTAAAACAACCAGGAAGCTGGGTTGGGTGTGCTAAAACAACCAGGTTGTAATCTCTGTGCTATGCCACACAGTGTCCCCCACTTGTCAGTATCCCACCAGGCGACTATGACATGCAGTGATAATGATGTCTGGAATACGATGGGCACCTTCACCTTTCAATGTGTCCTGTATCCCCATCAGGTATGGCCTGTTCGCCAGATGCGGCCGGTGGTTGAGAAGTTGGCCGCCAACTTTCCCTTGCTGACCGGACAGAGAGTACTGGATGCACTTTTCCCGTTCGTGTGCAGATTAGAAAATAGCGCATATAAGCTTCCATTTATTTCATTCTCGTTGCCTGTTGTTTGTCCCGTTGTTGTTGTTGTTTCCAGATGTGTCTTAGGAGGGACCACAGCCATCCCTGGAGCATTTGGATGTGGAAAGACTGTCATTTCCCAGAGCCTGTCCAAGTTCTCCAACTCGGACGTGATTATCTATGTTGGCTGTGGTGAGCGAGGAAATGAGATGGCCGAGGTTCTCAGGGACTTTCCACAGGTACGCAAGTTACTTCTACATGTCCGAAATTCAGAAGGTTCTTTCCCACCGCATACTGGCTAGTGGTCTAGGGCTGGGATTATGTGGGCATGGACATCTTAGCCCTAACCTGCCTTAGCCCTATCCTAACCCCAGCCATATCCTTAGCCCAGCCATATCCTTAGCCCTAACCTGCGTTAGCCCTATCCTAACCCCAGCCATGTCCTTAGCCCTCGCACTATTGTATAGCTCATCCCAGTGTTGCCCACAGCACCGCTGGACCGGCTTGCGAGAAGGCAATAACAGCACTGCTGGCGGCAGTTATGGAACTGTCGTGGGAATAGTCAAAGGTTCCCTTCCCCACATGAGTACTTGTCAGACCATGACCTCTGCTATCCAACCAGCATTTTTTTTCTTTTCTTTTTTCCCCTTCTTTTTCCCCTTCTTTCTTCTTCTTTTTTTCCCCCCCCCCCCCCCCCCCCCCCTTCTTTTTTTCTTTTTTTTTTCTCTTTCTTCATTTCATGTCAGGCAAAGTGCTGCAGCTCTGGACTCTTATAAGTCACACTGTTGCATCGTCATTTAATGCATGAACTGAGCATGTGCAGTACACCTTGTAGGATTCACACTAATACATCATCATATAGGAATGAACATGTGCAGTACATAGTACATTCGTCATGACTACTATGTATTAGTGCTGGTGTGACCTTCCTACTTCCCTAGTTGAAGGTTGAGATCCGTGGAGTGGAGGAGTGCATCATGAAGAGGACGGCCTTGGTGGCCAACACTTCCAACATGCCAGTGGCCGCCAGGGAGGCCTCCATATACACGGGTAATGAATTATGCATGAAGAAGAACCATTATCTCAAAAGTGGTATTTGCAAGAGGCGATTGTGTTTGGGTTGATGCATATTGTTGTTGAATCTAATTGTTGTTGTATATTAAGTTGTTGTGCTTCTCTAATTGTTGTTGTATATTAAGTTGTTGTGCTTCTCTAATTGTTGTTGTATATTAAGTTGTTGTGCTTCTCTAATTGTTGTTGTATATTAAGTTGTTGTGCTTCTCTAATTGTTGTTGTATATTAAGTTGTTGTGCTTCTCTAATTGTTGTTGTATATTAAGTTGTTGTGCTTCTCTAATTGTTGTTGTATATTAAGTTGTTGTTCTTCTCTAATTGTTGTTGTATATTAAGTTGTTGTGCTTCTCTAATTGTTGTTGTATATTAAGTTGTTGTGCTTCTCTAATTGTTGTTTTTCTATATTATGCTTGTGATTCTTAAAGGCTTGTCCACACTTTGCCTAAATAGAAGCGCATTGGAAGTGCCACCAGTCCTGAACAGCCAGAGTTTGAATCATTGTGTGTTGGTCGTGTCCTCCAAAGCGACCTTTGCTGCAGAACAGAAAGAGGATATAGCTAAGAGAAAGGTAGTATCGTCAAGGATAATGCTCCTCTCCTGCAGGGAGGGGGGATCAGGAGGAATCCTGTAGTAGCTACAGTGTAAGTTAGTTTAGATCAGGAGGAATCCTGTAGTAGCTACAGTGTAAGTTAGTTTGATCAGGAGGAATCCTGTAGTAGCTACAGTGTAAGTTAGTTTGATCAGCCTGTAGTAGCTACAGTGTAAGTTAGTTTGATCAGGAGGAATCCTGTAGTAGCTACAGTGTAAGTTAGTTTGATCAGCCTGTAGTAGCTACAGTGTAAGTTAGTTTGATCAGGAGGAATCCTGTAGTAGCTACAGTGTAAGTTAGTTTAGATCAAAGATCAAAAGTTAGCTTAGCCCAACCATCAGTGTCCCGCAGTAATTCCAGGTAGGGCTTTGGTCTCCTCCAAGCTTGGACTGTCAGCCATAGCTAGGGCCTATTTCTATTTAATCCTATTTAATCCACACAAACATAATTATTTTAGTGCGTGTACTTATTTCTTAATCAATTCAAACCATCTCTTAAGGCACATTGGATCAATCTCTTTAGGGGGGGCTATGCCTCCAAAATTCGAGATTTCTTCTTTTTTTTCTCCCTTTTTCCCCCCCTTCTTCTGGCAAACTTTTTTTCTCTCCATGTAACAGATCAAGAAACTACAAAGAGGACACATCTTGCATGATATTTGCCCTAATTTGGTCTATATGTTTCTCATTTTTTCCCAAAAATCTTTTTTTTTTTGCCGTAAAGCTCATAACTTTTCTACACTTTAGTCAAAAAAGATAGTTGTTATATCACCGGATAGCCCTTCTAATTATCTGTCTTTTGTACGTGCCAAAATTTTGAGTACTCTTAAGTATTAGCAAGTTATGGTGATTTGAAGTGGTGAGGTTTGGGATTTTTCCTGGTGTTTTCCAGTTGCCAAAGCGGTGGCCTGCCAGTGAAAAACCACTACATTTAATGATAATCTGTTCACATGTTGCAGATAAGGAAGGGCCTTCTCTATCAGTTGACAAAATGTGGGACTTTAGTCTTGTTAATTAGGGCAGTTATGAATTGTACTGCAAGATAGATCAACTTATTTAGGGATCTTGATGTATCTTCCGAGAAAATATGTCTGCAGAGACATTCAACATATCATTAGGCAAGATAGATCAACTTATTTAGGGATCTTGATGTACTGCAGAGACATTCAACATATCATTAGGCAAGATAGATCAACTTATTTAGGGATCTTGATGTATCTTCCCAGAAAATATGTCTGCAGAGACATTCAACATATCATTAGGAACAAAGCATAAGGAAATAGGGAATAAAATGACCTGCATATACTACGTTCCCCCCACCCCCCTCCCCCCACACACACCCCTGGCGACTACACATGAAATCAGTTCAAACTGTTGTTGCATCTATCTACTTGCTATTTCCAAAGTTTTGGAGACATAGGATGCTTCTTTCAAAGTTATGGTGGATCTACTTCATCATACATTTCTTTGACATGCAAAAACATTCAGCTGTAAAGAAAGTTCCATAACAATTTTCATCATATTTTTCTTTCTTACATGTAGATATAGGCACAGAAAAACCCAAGAGTCACGGAAGTAAAAAAAACAGATCAAGGAATTGCTAAAACTTGTAAAAGAACATATTTTGTCAAGTTATTTCAGTGCTAACTCAAACATTTCGTTTTCCAAACTTGGAATGCTTATTCCCACAATTAATGGAAATATTTCTTGTTGCGAGAATAACTTTAAAAACGTTTGCTCAATTTTTTGGCCAGTTTAGAGCTCTTTTAGTACTCTGTGATATCCATGAATCAGATTTTTGTTTACTGCAAGGATTGCCAAGAGATGGTGGTTAGAAGAGGTGCCCTCTAGTTTTTATCAGTTTTTCAAACTCTGTAAGTGTGTAACTAATCAACATGACAACATATGGTAACTTTGCTCCATGGATATCACTGAGACACTCCTTAGCAAGCCACACACCAATTATGAGTAAATGACTTCAAATCGTTAGGCAGCTAGGTCTGCCACAAATATCTTGGAGTCACCTCGATGTTTCTGCATGTATCTTCTGAGAAAATTATGTATATAGAGATATTAACACTTTATAAAAACAAACACAGAATAATAAAGACTTTGGTATCATAAATACTTGTGTAGACGAAAGAGAAAAAAAGTTATGACAATTAGAAATAGGTACAACTATTTTGTGGTTTTGACGCATAGTCCCCCCTTAAGGCACATTAGATCCATCTCTCAAGGCACAATGGGGGGGATCCATCTCTCAAGGTGCAATGGATCCATCTCTCAAGGTGCATTGGATCCATCTCTCAAGGTGCATTAGATCCAGTGGCACAATTTCCTAACTCAAATTCTATGTGGACACGACCAATGCAGATCTAGTGCACGTTGAGTGGCAGCAGTGTGGGTAGCCCTTAACTGTTGTTGTTCTATTTAAAAAAAAATGTTGTTCTATAACTTTTGTTGTTTATAACTTTTGTTGTTCTATAACTTTTGTTGTTGTTTTTTTTTTGTTTCCATTGGTCTGAAGGAATCACACTATCTGAGTACTTCCGAGATATGGGCTACAATGTTAGTATGATGGCTGACTCCACCTCCCGCTGGGCAGAGGCTCTACGTGAGATATCCGGCCGACTGGCTGAGATGCCGGCAGGTAAATAATAATGAGGATGGATCTTGACCCAGTGTGGCTGCAGTCTGTTGCTTGCCTCACTGGATGTAGTAGGCTTATTGTAAAGGTCAGAGTATGTGGTGGTCTTGCTTGACTCACTGGATGTAGTAGGCTTATTGTAAAGGTCAGAGTATGTGGTGGTCTTGCTTGACTCACTGGATGTAGTAGGCTTATTGTAAGGGTCGGTGGTCTTGCTTGACTCACTGGATGTAGTAGGCTTATTGTAAGGGTCAGGGTATGTGGTGGTCTTGCTTGACTCACTGGATGTAGTAGGCTTATTGTAAGGGTTGGGGTATGTGGTGGTCTTGCTTGACTCACTGGATGTAGTAGGCTTATTGTATGGGTCAGAGTATGTGGTGGTCTTGCTTGACTCACTGGATGCAGTAGGCTTATTGTAAGGGTTGGGGTATGTGGTGGTCTTGCTTGACTCACTGGATGTAGTAGGCTTATTGTAAAGGTCAGAGTATGTGGTGGTCTTGCTTGACTCACTGGATGTAGTAGGCTTATTGTAAGGGTCGGTGGTCTTGCTTGACTCACTGGATGTAGTAGGCTTATTGTAAGGGTCAGGGTATGTGGTGGTCTTGCTTGACTCACTGGATGTAGTAGGCTTATTGTAAGGGTCAGAGTATGTGGTGGTCTTGCTTGACTCACTGGATGTAGTAGACTTATTATAAGGGTTGGGGTATGTGGTCGTCTTGCTTGACTCACTGGATGTAGTAGGCTTATTGTAAGGGTCAGAGTATGTGGTGGTCTTGCTTGACTCACTGGATGTAGTAGACTTATTATAAGGGTTGGGGTATGTGGTGGTCTTGCTTGACTCACTGGATGCAGTAGGCTTATTGAAGGGTCAGGGTATGTGGTGGTCTTGCTTGACTCACTGGATGTAGTAGGCTTATTGTAAGGGTCAGGGTATGTGATGGTCTTGGCTTCCATTGAATGCTACTGTGCAATAACCTCAAATTATTGAAACTCTGCTGGAAAGTTTCCAGAGCTGTTGAAGGAAAGTGGTGCTTGTACGTGGAGAAATACTGCGCTAAAGAAGGAGAAAAGATAATCAATTAATTTGATGAAAGAAGCAAACTCCTTGGTGAAAAATAGGAAAAGCAGGTCAGGGCTTATTCACGCAAACGCTTGAGCAAACAGTGTGGCTGTCCACACATCTAGTGCTGTTTCTCAATGGTGGTGGATTGGAACAGGTTCCTTTGTTCTACATGGCTGTTCTTCCCTAACCTTAAGAGTCTAGCTGCTCTGGTCTACATGGCAGCCACAAACCATTGCTTCAGCACTAGAGATACATATCTGCGGCCTGCGTGCACTGCTCTTGTAGGCGTGGTTTACAATTGCAATAACCTCGAAAATTATTCTGTAAAAATAATTCGGCTACGGCATCCTCGAAACTTTAGGTCCTCAAGAAACAAGTGCTCTGCAGTATTGTAGTTGAAACTAGGTCCTTAAGAAACAAGTGCTCTGCAGTATTGTAGTTGAAACTGCATGTGGAGGACCCCTGGGACCCCCATACTGTCCAGGATTTCCTACATTAGGGGGTTCTCCGAAATAATGGGGGTTACGTTGATCCGAGTGGGAAGTTGAAAGAGGTCTAAACAGTGGGGGGGACCATTGCATCTCGGGGTGGCCCGTGAGGTTGTAAAGATGTACCATGATCAGGGGGTACACCACTGAGGGGGGGAACATTAGGTCCTTAAGAAACAAGTGCTCTGCAGTATTGTAGTTGAAACTTTAGGTCCTTGAGAAACAAGTGCTCTGCAGTATTGTAGTTGAAACTTTAGGTCCTTGAGAAACAAGTGCTCTGCAGTATTGTAGTTGAATCTTTAGGTCCTTAAGAAACAAGTGCTCTGCAGTATTGTAGTTGAAACTTTAGGTTTAAGAAACAAGTGCTCTGCAGTATTGTAGTTGAAACTTTAGGTCCTTGAGAAACAAGTGCTCTGCAGTATTGTAGTTGAAACTTTAGGTCCTTAAGAAACAAGTGCTCTGCAGTATTGTAGTTTAAACTTTAGGTCCTTGAGAAACAAGTGCTCTGCAGTATTGTAGTTGAATCTTTAGGTCCTTAAGAAACAAGTGCTACAGTATTGTAGTTGAAACTTTAGGTCCTTGAGAAACAAGTGCTCTGCAGTATTGTAGTTGAATCTTTAGGTCCTTAAGAAACAAGTGCTACAGTATTGTAGTTGAATCTTTAGGTCCTTGAGAAACAAGTGCTCTGCAGTATTGTAGTTGAAACTAGGTCCTTGAGAAACAAGTGCTCTGCAGTATTGTAGTTGAAACTTTAGGTCCTTGAGAAACAAGTGCTCTGCAGTATTGTAGTTGAAACTTTAGGTCCTTGAGAAACAAGTGCTCTGCAGTATTGTAGTTGAAACTTTAGGTCCTTGAGAAACAAGTGCTCTGCAGTATTGTAGTTGAAACTTTAGGTCCTTGAGAAACAAGTGCTCTGCAGTATTGTAGTTGAATCTTTAGGTCCTTAAGAAACAAGTGCTACAGTATTGTAGTTGAAACTTTAGGTCCTTAACCGATTGCACGCCGTATTCCTAGTACCCGCGGGCAAATTATTCATGAATTAACGAGGTATTTTACTTATTATTTTTATATCTTCCGTTCTGCAGGGACTTCACCCATGAAACTTGGGTCATATTCAGCCACATGATAGCTCTACTTCCTGTAAAAAAATCGAGCCTTCCTTACCAACTGGGCAGAACTAACCAGCATTATAAAACCTTGTCATCTTCTTGGGGGTGAATATTTTCATATTTTCACACTATTATACACACATTATAATGCCAACACAAGATGGAGCATCTATTTACAAACCCTCTACCAGCTGCAAAGCCAGTGGGTTGTTTTCCCCATCAAAATGCTAAGCTAACACATACTAGAATAAAACCATAATATAAAACACAATTATGTAAGGGAGTGTCTTGGGTAGAGCTCCGGTCTTGCTGTCACGGGTAGAGTAGAACTTGCTCAGTCTTGGGTATAGCTTGCTTGGTCTCCGGCATGATATTTCACCATGTTTTTATTCTACACAAACATGAGATACCAGGATAAGAATAACACTTGAATACTGGAGAGACGAGAGAAGTAGACGAAGGGACAGGGAACGAGAGAAGTAGACGAAGGGGCAGGGAACAAGAGAGAAGTAGACGAAGGAGCAGGGAACAAGAGAGAAGCACAGAAAGGAGCAGGGGGTGCATAAACATTACTGATAGTCCACCAAGGTATGGTATTTACGAAAACAGTCACGGCCTGTTGATCCACCACACAAAGGAACCTTACAAAAACAACACTGGGACCTTGCCTCATGCCTGTAACCTTTACAAATGCAAACTACACAGCGCTTCTTTGCACAGCACTGTGGGAAATGACCTAGTTTTAAATTGAGGCGATCTAGCTGACTATTTGCCTGACTACAACGTTGACCTGCACGCTGCCGAGAAGAGAAAGAACCAATCAAAGATTTAGCTAGAACAATCCTAGCTTCTAGATAATTATCCTTCCTTACTGATATTGGAGCTCGGACAGAAGAAAACAAAATAAATGAATTCAATAAACAAGCTTCTATCAAATACGAAAAAACCCTTTTCCACCATCTCCTAGACTTTCTACCCAAATTATAGTAGCCTATTCTCTGATCTGCTCTGTCCACACCTCTCATGAATGACTGATAATCAGGCAAACATGGGGGACATGGCAGATCCTCTCTAGAACCATCAATTTTGCGCCTTTTTACAGTAGGAGGTACTAAATTATTTTCCGCGGGATGTATATTAGTTATCATGTAGATTGACCGTTTATCTACCCAAACTAAAGCCAGGAGTGCACCATTAGACCTATAATCATAATAACCTCTATTTCTAATCGAAGCTTTTGTTACTAAATCTGGAGGAAAGTTCCTCCTAGTATACCTAGCTGTACCACATGCACCAAAGCCTTTACTTGTAAGCGTTTGAAATAAATTAGGACTAGTATAATAATTGTCCATGTACACATGGAAGTTCTTATGTTCTAATCCTTCTAACAAATCTAAAACAACTACTACACAAACCAGTTTTATCAGCTACTTCCACGTTCTTACCTGTATAAATCTGCAACCGATAAATGTACCCATTCCTAGCATCACAAAGGACAAACACTTTTATCCCCCATTTTATTGGTTTGTCCTTCATATACTGTTTGAAGCCAAGCCTACCTTGAAAGGGAATCATAGCTTCATCAATACTAAGCTCTTGATGCAAAGTATATTCACTCTCAAACTTAGGAGTAATCAAATCTAATAACTTCCTTACCTTATAAAGCCGATCATAATTCAGGTTACCCTTTGTAACCAACAAACCATCAATAGAATTTACATGTACATAACGCATTAGCCGAGTCCTAGGCATTACTTTACGAACCAAAGATCCAGACAAATCCGAGTGATTAGTGGACCAGTACAATTCTAAGTATGGAAGTGTGGAAACTCCCATTATTATCAACATTCCTACAAAAGCTTTCATTTCCTCTATATTAGTATCTACCCATGGCCTGGAGAGACTAGCCATCCTAGAAACGTAACTGTTCGTCTCTGCTACTAGGAGTTCCCACACTTCAAGAGTAAAAAAAAGGTAAAATGCATCTAAAAATGTACTTGATGCACCAAGCAATGAAGAAGTTGGACCAGCTGTTGCTGTATAGTCCAATTTCAAAGGAGTTGGCTCCTTTATTTCCCACTTACCTGTGACCTCAGTTAGCCTAGAACCAGTGCCAGATGCTTGGGCAGAACCAGTGCCAGATGCTCGGACAGAACCAGTGCCAGATGCTCGCACACGCCTATAACCTCTGGCCCGCCTACTACCAGTACCTTTTGGAGGACCACTAGCAACACTTACGACTCCACTACCACTTGAGCTGCTTCCCCCTTGGCCAGTACTCCCTCGCCCGCCTCTCCCTCGGCCAGTACTCCCTCGCACAACTCCAGCACCAGTCGTGTTCCCACGCCCTGTAGAGACTTCAGGCAAGGCTTCCTCATCCTCCAATGTAACAAAAGGAGTCATAGATGCCTCATCTCCACTCTCATCATCTGATGCTGTAGGAAAAGTAGTGGGGAGGGTGGGAAAAACAAGATATATATATATATCAAGTTTGTGGTCAACATTTGAAAATTCAAATGAAAATCAACATCAACAACTCAACAACTCCAACCTACACTCTTAGCTATAACTTTTTTTCTATAACTATCCTGTCTGAATTTGGAATACCAACAGAATAAGCTAGTATTTGGCAATAGTACACTCTCAGTTGACTATGGTAAACAAAGGCTATGAAGCGCTATGAAGCGCTAAGGTTAGAAGAAACTTACAATCGAGAAGTCCATCCAAGCGCGCCTCTTCTCTTAGAGCAACTGGATCCAGAGTGTTTCCTCGGTATGCATAGATGTCTTCACCTTCTTCCCCAAATGAATCTGACCCAGAATCGCCAGAATCGTCGGCTAAAAGTTGAGAAATAACGTCCTCACAGGAGAGCATCTTTGAGCAGTTTTTTAAAAAAGCTCGACCAACAAAAATGGCGTTCAACCGCAGGATTATTGTTGCACGATGCATCAACCGGAAATAATCATTTTTGTGACGTTCTCTAGTCTACTAGGCATGTGCAGAACCCAACCGGGGCTGTTAGCTCGTAACGGTTCATTTTATATATTTTTGTGTGGCGAAGGATGTAAGGTCTCGCGCCATATGGCGCTTACGGCGTTTAATCGGTTAAGAAACAAGTGCTCTGCAGTATTGTAGTTGAAACTTTAGGACCTTGAGAAACAAGTGCTCTGCAGTATTTAGTTGAACAGTGAAAGACTACACCAAGTGAGGGCTTGGTGGTCTCCAGGGCACTTTTTCTAACTAGTTTATTATTGTTGTTGACAGTCCACATATCAGCACATGTCATGTGTTGTTGCTGTTGTTGATGTCCACCGGATTGACCACCACACAAATATTAGCGCATACCGTACATAATCTTGTTGACTGTAGTCGTGTAGAGTCATCTACAGGTTCCGGCAAGACTTGCACGGGAGAGAACTCCACCCACCAAATGGCAGATATTTTGGTGGAGGATCAGCTGCAGCCTCCTTTGACTTGGTGACAGTTTCCCAGGAGCCAGAACTCCGCAAACAAAAAAACAAAACTGAGTGTGGGTCATTTTTCCTGCTTGTGATGTAGCAGCATGTGCGTTAGCTTGATTGCATAATCAATGAACCCACTTGCTGATCCTTACCGACTGCTTTATTCCGCAAGCGAGAAACAAATTAGTCCTGCATGTGCATGGGAATATTTGGAGTCCTGTGGGCAGGGTTTCATTTAAGGGGGGGGCAGGGGGAGCTGCCCTCCCTTGGAACCTTTTTGCCCACCCCCCTTGGAAATTGTATTATTAGAATTCTTATTGATGTTGATAAGTGCTTGACATCATGCCCCCCCCTTAATATCCAGATTCCTCCAGTTGCCCCCCCTTGGACAATTTTCTAAATGAAACCCTGGTGGGACTAAAAGTTCTATGAATAGACCTATTGTACATAGGGGAGGGGAAGGTACACAGATCCTTAGCAGAGGATTCAAGGCACGCTTGGTGTCTTTAGAGCTCTAATGTCGGCCGAAGCAAGCATTTAGGCAGCTGATATGAGTTTGAGCTGTGAAATGAGCTTGGGGGGGGGGCGTCCACATTTTGAAAATGGGGTCAAACCAATATTAGGGAGTACAGTAGCACTTCTTAATATACTTGTGGTTGCGATATGTCCGAGTGAGATGAATAAATGGTGAACACGTTGCTCGTCCTAAATATGAACAGGTCATCCGTCCTATATAATGATTGCATTGCCCGTCCTACACAGCCATATACAGTATGTACATGTGGAAAAGGAAATGATCGTCAAATGAACTGGCTGTACAGATTGTTATATACTGTGGCAGGGTGGGGCTGGACCTGCCTTAGCAGGCTTGGCAGTGCTATATACTGTAGCAGGGTGGGGCTTAGCAGGCTTGGCAGAGTGCTATACTGTAGCAGGGTGGGGCTGGACCTGCCTTAGCAGGAATGGCAGGGCAGGATTGGCAGCGTGCAATATACTGTAGCTTGGCAAACAAGTATATTGGTAATGGTCATTAAAAACCAAAACACCCTTACTGAGCATGTAAGTACAGTACCTACCGCATATATTCTCTAATAGTTACTAATTAAATCTACTTGCAGTGACTACTGGAAGCATGCTTGCAGTGATAGCAAGTTCCAGTACGACAATTACTTTGAAAGAAGAAAGAAATGGCCATTGATCACAATTGCTGTTTTGAGGGACTGTTTCTGGAAGGTCCTACTGTTTCTGGGAGCACTTCTTGCTGAGCAAGGCTGCATAGGCACCTATGCCTGCCGGGAACGCTCTCAATCTCCTGGAGGAAGGAGGGACTCGATGATTTTCTTTGCTATCAGTTTTGTTGTCGACATATATAGTCTAGCGAGATTTCTTTCTACTTTTTTCCCCCTTGGCTAATTCAACCTAACTATAACCTAACTAAAGCTCGAATTTGTATTCTAAAGATGAAAAACTCTAAAGATGAAAAACAACTCTAGCAATAATCTGATTGGCCTGGCTGTTTTAGCTATAAATTTGACACAGTCAGAGCTGGAGTGTGGTTGCTATGAGACTGAGCTCCGTGCAACTTGGATATATGACGTGACTTTGTAATTATTTATTTTTCAACCCACATGATTGTCAGGTGACATTAATTGACCATGGTGTCCTCACAACAACGTACATTATTTTATCTCCATAGAAAATGGGTTCCCTGCCTACTTGGGTGCTCGGCTTGCTTCCTTCTATGAAAGAGCTGGCCGTGTGATCTGCGAGGGCAGTCCCTTTCGTGAAGGCAGCGTCAGCATCGTCGGGGCTGTCAGCCCCCCTGGTGGGGATTTCTCAGATCCTGTGACCGCACAGACACTCAACATTGTGCAGGTATGCATGTGTGTGCATGTGGTTTCTTGTGTGTTTCTGAATTAATGCTCATATTGTACCATGCCTCAACTCTCCTTTGTGACTTGAAATGGTGCCAGGCAATCTGCTGGAATTTTCATTTGAGTGATGTTTTAAATTATCTTTTGTTGTTTTTGTGCTCAATTCCAATGCATGAACTTTAGCCTCTGAGCATTGGAAACCTTATGCATGCTGTTAGTGCCTAGCCCTCACAGTATCTTGTTAGTGCCTAGCCCTCACAGTATCTTGTTAGTGCCTAGCCCTCACAGTGTCTTGTTAGTGCCTAGCCCTCACAGTATCTTGTTAGTGCCTAGCCCTCAAAGTATCTTGTTAGTGCCTAGCCCTCAAAGTATCTTGTTAGTACCTAGCCCTCAAAGTATCTTGTTAGTGCCTAGCCCTCACAGTATCTTGTTAGTGCCTAGCCCTCACAGTATCTTGTTAGTGCCTAGCCCTCAAAGTATCTTGTTAGTGCCTAGCCCTCAAAGTATCTTGTTAGTGCCTAGCCCTCAAAGTATCTTGTTAGTGCCTAGCCCTCACAGTATCTTGTGTGCCTAGCCCTCACAGTATCTTGTGTGCCTAGCCCTCAGTATCTTATGTGCCTAGCCCTCACAGTATCTTGTGTGCCTAGCCCTCACAGTATCTTGTGTGCCTAGCCCTCACAGTATCTTGTTAGTACCTAGCCCTCAAAGTATCTTGTTAGTGCCTAGCCCTCACAGTGTCTTGTTAGTGCCTAGCCCTCACAGTATCTTGTTAGTGCCTAGCCCTCACAGTATCTTGTTAGTGCCTATCCCTCACAGTATCTTGTTAGTGCCTAGCCCTCACAGTATCTTGTTAGTACCTAGCCCTCACAGTATCTTGTGTGCCTAGCCCTCACAGTATCTTGTAGTGCCTAGCCCTCACAGTATCTTGTTAGTGCCTAGCCCTCACAGTATCTTGTTAGTGCCTAGCCCTCACAGTGTCTTGTTAGTGCCTAGCCCTCACAGTGTCTTGTTAGTGCCTAGCCCTCACAGTATCTTGTGTGCCTAGCCCTCACAGTATCTTGTGTGCCTAGCCTTCACAGTGTCTTGTTAGTACCTAGCCCTCACAGTATCTTGTTAGTGCCTAGCCCTCACAGTATCTTGTTAGTGCCTAGCCCTCACAGTATCTTGTTAGTGCCTACAGTAGCCCTCACAGTATCTTGTGTGCCTAGCCCTCACAGTATCTTGTTAGTGCCTAGCCTTCACAGTATCTTGTTAGTGCCTAGCCCTCACAGTATCTTGTTAGTGCCTAGCCCTCACAGTATCTTGTTAGTGCCTAGCCCTCACAGTATCTTGTTAGTGCCTAGCCCTCACAGTATCTTGTGTGCCTAGCCCTCACAGTATCTTGTGTGCCTAGCCCTCACAGTATCTTGTGTGCCTAGCCTTCACAGTATCTTGTGTGCCTAGCCCTCACAGTATCTTGTTAGTACCTAGCCCTCACAGTATCTTGTTAGTGCCTAGCCCTCACAGTATCTTGTTAGTGCCTAGCCCTCACAGTATCTTGTGTGCCTAGCCCTCACAGTATCTTGTTAGTGCCTAGCCCTCACAGTATCTTGTTAGTACCTAGCCCTCACAGTATCTTGTGTGCCTAGCCCTCACAGTATCTTGTTAGTGCCTAGCCCTCACAGTATCTTGTGTACCTAGCCCTCAGTATCTTGTGTGCCTAGCCCTCAGTATCTTGTGTACCTAGCCTTCACAGTACTTATCTTGTGTGCCTAGCCTTCACAGTATCTTGTGTGCCTAGCCTTCACAGTGGAGTCAAATGAGTGGCAAGAGAGAGTTGACACGCACTGAACTTGTTTATATACTGAGAAACTCCGCCCATGACATTCGTGTGTGACAACATCCATTCTGATGACCACTAGTGTTGCAACACTTGACGAAGTTCAATTTTAGATGTGAACACACACACACGATTGCAGCTTTTCTGTCATGTCAGGTAGTAGTTTATGCAGTGAGGTTTATTTTACCCCTGAGGGCTGAGTGGGCTAGAGCTGTAACTACTGCAGGATTATGCTAGATAGATCTCTCCAAAGCTGCCTGCCGCTGAGCATTTATTAAACTCCACCTACCTACCCTTTTCCCCTGTTCCTTACAAGCTTCTCCCAGTCGTGTTTGCTTGTGTGTGGACAACCTCCCTCCACTCTGCACGCAGGACTAACAGTGTTGGTTGATAATGGCCCACCCTTGCACGTGCACGCAGGACTAACAGTGATGGTTGATAATGGCCCACCCTTGCACGTGCACGCAGGACTAACAGTGATGGTTGATAATGGCCCACACTTGCATGTGCACGCAGGACTAACAGTGTTGGTTGATAATGGCCCACCCTTGCACGTGCACGCAGGACTAACAGTGATGGTTGATAATGGCCCACCCTTGCACGTGCACGCAGGACTAACAGTGTTGGTTGATAATGGCCCACCCTTGCACGTGCACGCAGGACTAACAGTGATGGTTGATAATGGCCCACCCTTGCACGTGCACGCAGGACTAACAGTGTTGGTTGATAATGGCCCACCCTTGCACGTGCACGCAGGACTAACAGTGTTGGTTGATAATGGCCCACCCTTGCACGTGCTAACAGTGTTGGTTGATAATGGCCCGCCCTTGCACGTGCACGCAGGACTAACAGTGTTGGTTGATAATGGCCCGCCCTTGCACATGCACGCAGGACTAACAGTGTTGGTTGATAACTATCCTGTTCCTGTTTGTGCAGGTGTTTTGGGGGTTGGATAAGAAGCTGGCACAGCGCAAGCACTTCCCATCCATCAACTGGCTCATGAGTTACAGCAAGTACATGCGCGTGCTGGACGACTACTACGACAAGAACTACCCCGAGTTCGTTCCCCTCAGGACACAGGTACCATAGGGTTTCTGTAGCATTGATGATAATGTAATTTATTAGTCAGGGTGGGTTTATGCAGGATTGGTGTTGAGGGAGGATGTTTGGTATGTCTGGTATGGTCCTCCCACTTAACCCATTCATGTAAGCGTATGTATAGCCAAAACTATTAGTTAAATTTAAAAATCGATAAAAGATCGATCGTAGGGTTTAAAAATATCCAATAAAGGTATTATAATAAAAAATAAAATTAAAGCTCATTCTTTCTCTACTTGCCTACCGAATATAAAGGCTATAGATGTTCGGTAACTAAGAGGAAAATATTTAAAAGCGTAGACCTTTCAAAATTCAAGCAGATTTTTCAACTGCGAACAAGATGTCCGGTCAACTAACCTTGGAGGATTGTGCTTTCTTGGGTTCTAGACGATGATTTTGGACTGTCTGAGGGAGAAAGCTGTGATGAAGAAGATGATCGTATCGCATCTTACCTTGGCCAGACCATTGTTGACCCTGAAGCTCTGCTATCGCTCGGCAAAGTAGTCTGGCCTGACTTACCTTCAAGCAAGCCTAGCGCTCTCACTCTGACGATTTGGATGAAGATGAGAGTGCTACGATGAAGAAGGCATTGACAGTAAGTTTAGTTAGCTGTGCAGTGAGTAAGTAGCATGAACTGCAAAGGCAGTTTTAGCTTCCTTGTTCGTGGGTATTCCACGAAAAAATGTTAATTTGAGCACACAAAAATTTATCAGTACCACTGTGCATCACAAAGAAGGACTGTTGTTATTATTTTTTCAAACCTCACACATGGTAGACTCCACCCACCAGTAGTGTCATCGTGTTTTGCTTCCATCTGTTGCAGTTATTGGGTTCTGCATGCTATTTCCTCTCTCTGTTATATTGTGTTCATATTCATGTGATTCATTGTGACGGTCATGTATTGTGCTAGCATACATATCACGCTTCTGGAATGTTATAATTCAGATCAAAATATTAAATTGTGGTACACTGTAGACATAAAGTAATACGTTTTCATTGTTATGAAGACATTTTAAACACTCATTCCTGTGATCTGGCACTTTGTTTTAGAGTCTCCTGAACCCTATTTCGACATTGCTGCCTACGGTATTAGAGTATTCATGGTGCATCTTATTCATGGTGCATCTTGTATTTTTATTTTATTTTTTCCTTGTAACCTATAATGATAAAATATCATTTATACATGAAGTTAGCTTACTTGCTAAACACACATCAAAACAAGAATTACCAGGTTCAAATGAGATTCACCTCAATGTGGTTTTGCAGTGTGTTCCTATGGCAACAAACACTAACCACAATGTTTGTAAATACCAATGCTATCACATGTGGTATGGTTGCTTGGGAGTTTTACGAAGTATTGCTGAGATAGCAAGGCATATCGTTTTGTTTATTTAATTTTTGAAATAAAGTCACCAGTGAAAGGGTTAAATATTCTGGGGGGGTTCTGTTTGGTGGGTTAGCAGATACCCCCACTTTTCCTGCCCTCTGAACGAGGCTCTGTGCACTATGTTTTTTGCACATGCTGCTTCTATCTTTTCCAACACGTACAGTGTAAAGTGCATGGGCAGTGTCCGCGGGCACTTTTTGATTACTCACCTCGTAAATCCAGTGGGTGTTTGTGTCATGAAACTGACACTGAATCTAAATGACGCAGACCCTGCACGACTGATGTAGTGTGCTTGTGATGGCTGCAATGGAGTGAGTGACAGGATGAAGATGTCCTGGCCAGTACCTCTGTTCTAGCTGCATATTATTATGCTTGGCCCTTGGGGGTTTATTAAGACTTCTCCAAGTGCAGTAAATCCTCGCCAACCCCAACAGCTTTGTGCCAATAGCAGCTGAAGGGTATTCAGAGTGGTTGAAGTGTTGTTATAGGTCACCAGCATCAGTAGGTTATAGGTCACTCAGCATAGATAGTTGTAGGTCACTCAGCATAGATAGGTTGTAGGTCACTCAGCATAGATAGGTTGTAGGTCACTCAGCATAGATAGGTTGTAGGTCACTCAGCATAGATAGTTGTAGGTCACTCAGCATAGATAGTTGTAGGTCACTCAGCATAGATGGGTTGTAGGTCACTCAGCATAGATAGGTTGTAGGTCACTCAGCATAGATAGGTTGTGGGTCACTCAGCATAGATAGGTTGTAGGTCACTCAGCATAGATAGTTGTAGGTCACTCAGCATAGATAGTTGTAGGTCACTCAGCATAGATAGTTGTAGGTCACTCAGCATAGATAGTTGTAGGTCACTCAGCATAGATAGGTTGTAGGTCACTCAGCATAGATAGGTTGTAGGTCACTCAGCATAGATAGGTTGTAGGTCACTCAGCATAGATAGGTTGTAGGTCACTCAGCATAGATAGGTTGTGGGTCACTCAGCATAGATATGTTATAGGTCACTCAGCATAGATAGTTGTAGGTCACTCAGCATAGATAGTTGTAGGTCACTCAGCATAGATAGGTTGTAGGTCACTCAGCATAGATAGGTTGTAGGTCACTCAGCATAGATAGGTTGTAGGTCACTCAGCATAGATAGTTGTAGGTCACTCAGCATAGATAGTTGTAGGTCACTCAGCATAGATAGTTGTAGGTCACTCAGCATAGATAGTTGTAGGTCACTCAGCATAGATAGGTTGTAGGTCACTCAGCATAGATAGGTTGTAGGTCACTCAGCATAGATAGGTTGTAGGTCACTCAGCATAGATAGGTTGTAGGTCACTCAGCATAGATAGGTTGTAGGTCACTCAGCATAGATAGTTGTAGGTCACTCAGCATAGATAGTTGTAGGTCACTCAGCATAGATAGGTTGTAGGTCACTCAGCATAGATAGGTTGTAGGTCACTCAGCATAGATAGTTGTAGGTCACTCAGCATAGATAGGTTGTAGGTCACTCAGCATAGATAGTTGTAGGTCACTCAGCATAGATAGGTTATAGGTCACTCAGCATAGATAGGTTGTAGGTCACTCAGCATAGATAGGTTGTAGGTCGCTCAGTATAAGTAGCTGTCAAACATTCTGGCAGCATGTCCATGTTGGATCTGTGTGTGGGGGGGGGGGGAAGGACTCCATGCTAGGCTTCTGCCTCCGTCAATGTCGGAGTCACGTGAGTGAGGGACTCATCACTTCTGAAATGACCTTGGCATCGCTCAAATGAGCATGACCTTTGTCGCTGGAGTGAGCATGAGGCCACTCCCCAATGTCCCTCTCATCCAAATATTCGTGTTCCGGGGCTTTCCTCCTCCTCCTGGGTAAGATTTTTCCTCCAAGAGGACCGGAGGGTCTTCTCTTTGATCTGTCTAAGATCTTCAACAATCTTCTTTCAATACCAGTGCTTGATTGACTCCAGAACATCTTGGTTCACCTACCAGTTGAATCAGAGAAGTAACATTGAGTGGGGGGGGGGGGTAACTTTGCCATCTGCAGAGATGTGTTCCTCTTCATCGGGATGTGCAGAGCAGAGCAAGCCTTGGGCTTTAGATTATTATGTTTGTTTCCTCGTGTTTCCAGTGAACTGCAGGCGTAGTTTTATTTTGGCATTTGAGACATGATGCTCTTGCGTCCATCGGCTGACTTGTCAAGGTGGGCAGCCAGGGGGTTGTGTGGGAGAAGCTTGTAGTAGGACAGGCCAGCCTCATCACGGTTAAAATCTGGCTGTAAGTTTATTGTCAATTGGAGGATTTCATTTCAGAAATATATTTTATATTGAAAAGTTAACTTCCACTTCCTTCACATGCACAAAGTGCAGTGCATTTAAGTGGAGCCTTTTCACACTTCCACTTGCCACCACCCAGTGTGCACCTGCCACCACCCAGTGTGCACCTGCCACCACCCAGTGTGCACCTGCCACCACCCAGTGTGCACCTGCCACCACGCAGTGTGCACCTGCCACCACCCAGTGTGCACCTGCCACCACCCAGTGTGCACCTGCCACCACGCAGTGTGCACCTGCCACCACCCAGTGTGCACCTGCCACCACCCAGTGTGCACCTGCCACCACACAGTGTGCACCTGCCACCACACAGTGTGCACCTGCCACCACACAGTGTGCACCTGCCACCACGCAGTGTGCACCTACCACCCACATAGTGTGCAACAGCGCCTTCTTTATGGAGTGGCCAAGAAACCATCAAACCAACGCATATTGTTTAAGGGATTTCTTACTCGACACTGTGTCTGACTTTGCTGGCATCACGGCGTGGCGTAGTTTCTCCCCTGGCAGGGTTGACGCTGCTGATTTTGGGTCACTCTCATATTCACATGCGGCCAGAGTATCGCCAGTGTCCTCCTTGGCCAGGAAGATGTCGCGCCATCCTGCCTCCTGCATTGCAGGTAACTGGGCAAAGATGTGCTCCTTCGGTTTAGCACTGTGGACTAGCTGGTTCAGCCTTGAGCCATGTTGATCCAATGTGAGCACAGAGCTTAGCCAAGTCTGAAACTTGAAGACAGGTGCAATGGTCTCGTCAGCAATACTGGCCTCAATGGATGAAACCTGCTTAGCTAACACCACTGCCGCCATGACCGTCCATAACTTGTCTGTGGTTTATGTCACCTGGCTCTGTTGCATAATGGGTGTTGACATTTTTTGTGATACTTGTCTTCTCTGGCTGCCTTGTCACCTTCACTTAGTTGGGACAGCAGTGCTGTAGTAGCCCTGCAGCTTGGCCAGTAGTGCTGTGTCCTCCAGAGTAGCCCTGCAGCTTGGCCAGTAGTGCTGTGTCCTCCAGAGTAGCCTGTAGCTTGGCCAGTAGTGCTGTGTCCTCCAGAGTAGCCCTGCAGCTTGGCCAGTAGTGCTGTGTCCTCCAGAGTAGCCCTGCAGCTTGGCCAGCTGTGCTGTGTCCTCCAGAGTAGCCCTGCAGCTTGGCCAGTAGTGCTGTGTCCTCCAGAGTAGCCTGTAGCTTGGCCAGTAGTGCTGTGTCCTCCAGAGTAGCCCTGCAGCTTGGCCAGTAGTGCTGTGTCCTCCAGAGTAGCCCTGCAGCTTGGCCAGTAGTGCTGTATCCTCCAGAGTAGCCTGCAGCTTGCCAGCAGTGCTGTGACCTCAAGTAGTCCCGCAACTTGGCGAACATGTTTGTCCACCCCATGGTGCCTCAAGATCCTTATGGAGAGGAAACAGTGTCACTTTCATGCTGGCTTCACACATGATGTTGGATCTTGTGTACTTCGCTGAAGCTACTGAAGTGCTTGGACCAGTCCCTTGGCCTGTGAACTGCTTTCTCTTCCGAGCACATTGCAGCTTTGAGTTGTCGTATCTAACTCTGCAGCATTTATGGATTTTGTTTGGTGTATGAGTGTGTGGCCAGCGCAGCTTCGATGCCTCTGCCTTCATCAAGATCCTGAATGTTCATAGCCCCCAATCTCTCCCAGTTCACAGGACAATAAAATGTCAGAAAGTGCCTTGTACTCTGCTGTGTTGTGCTGGATCAATTATCTGGTCTGGCCCACACTGTTGTGCAGATGTGCCTCAATGTCAGGTCAACCCTACATAGGTAACCACATTCCAAAACACATGAATTTTTTGGCTTGTTAAATTCGCACAATATTGCAGTACGCATGTATACACGATATGGCAGCATAGCAGACATGTTAGTTACCCTACTACACACATTACAGTGGACATGCTAGACACCTACTACACCCATTACAGTGGACATGCCAGGTACCCTACTACACCCATTACAGTGGACATGCCAGGTACCCTACTACACACATTACAGTGGACATGCTAGATACCCTACTACACACATTACAGTGGACATGCTAGACACCTACTACACACATTACAGTGGACATGCCAGGTACCCTACTACACACATTACACTGGACATGCTAGACACCCTACTACACACATTACAGTGGACATGCTAGACACCCTACTACACACATTTGAAATAAGAGAAATCTGATTTTTAGGCAAGAGCCAACTTGCTATCTAATATGGTGGTCACCCAAGTCCAATGGGAGGTGGTTCCTTATTTGAACAGCGTCATATGTCACTGCTTTATTTCCGTGCCAAATTTGGTGCTTTCATCATAGAATGCGCAGTGATAGTGGCTGTACTGCAGCACTAACAGTGAATGCTTGCTACGGTGAACCTGGCCTAATCTAAGATCACAGGAATTGTCTTGGCCTAATCCAAGATCACAGAAACCATCTTAGTAGGTGCTTGCGATGTGTACCTACTAATCCAAGATCACAGAAAACAGTATCCATGTAGTATCCATGCTTGCTACATCATGGACCAGAAGTACATTTAGTTTCCAGTAAAAATAAAATTAAAAATAAACTCATTTGATTCTCAACATTTTGGTAGCCTTTATTCCTGTGGCCTTCATCAGGAAGAATTGCTGGTGAAAGCTAGAAGATCTAGCCCGAACATCGAGAATCTTGTATTTTACTAGTATGTTGTTAACTAGGAGTTTGTTGACTGAAGTACATTTTTCTGATTATTTCATAATGATGCAGTAACAGTGTAAATTAATTTGTTGTTCCTCTGCATGGTTAAAATAATATATACATACCACCATGTGATTTTTTTTTGTGTGTGTGTGTGTGTGGCAGATGCCATGCTGTGGGTGATGAGTTAATATTATGTCAATGCTTCACATTGTGTTTAGATGTAACTTTTTACCTTCTGGATTTTTCACCTCTCTCCCCCCTCCTCATTTACGTATTGTGCAGGTCAAGGAGATCTTGCAGGAAGAGGACGACTTGTCTGAAATTGTTCAACTGGTTGGAAAGGTTTGTAGAAGTAGGAATACAATTTGCTAAATGTATGCTTGAGTGTGACTTTGACATCAGCTACTGACTCTGCAGCCAGTTCTCTCTCTACTGACTGTGCAGCAAGTTCTCTCTCCTCTATACTGTGCAGCCAGTTCTCTCTCCTCTATTAACTGTGCAGCCAGTTCTCTCTCCTCTATTAACTGTGCAGCCAGTTCTCTCTCCTCTATTAACTGTGCAGCCAGTTCTCTCTCCTCTATTAACTGTGCAGCCAGTTCTCTCTCCTCTATTAACTGTGCAGCCAGTTCTCTCTCCTCTATTAACTATGCAGCCAGTTCTCTCTTCTCTACTTATTGTGCAGCCAGTTCTGTCTCCTCTATTAACTATGCAGCCAGTTTTCTCCCCTCTATTAACTGTGCAGCCAGTTCTCTCTCCTCTATTAACTGTGCAGCCAGTTCTCTCCTCTATTAACTGTGCAGCCAGTTCTCTCCCCTCTATTAACTGTGCAGCCAGTTCTCTCTCCTCTATTAACTGTGCAGCCAGTTCTCTCCTCTATTAACTGTGCAGCCAGTTCTCTCTCCTCTATTAACTATGCAGCCAGTTCTCTCTCCTCTATTAACTATGCAGCCAGTTCTCTCTCCTCTACTTATTGTGCAGCCAGTTCTCTCTCCTCTATTAACTATGCAGCCAGTTCTCTCTCCTATTAACTGTGCAGCCAGTTCTCTCTCCTCTATTAACTGTGCAGCCAGTTCTCTCTCCTCTATTAACTATGCAGCCAGTTCTCTCTCCTCTATTAACTATGCAGCCAGTTCTCTCTCCTCTACTTATTGTGCAGCCAGTTCTCTCTCCTCTATTAACTATGCAGCCAGTTCTCTCCCCTCTATTAACTGTGCAGCCAGTTCTCTCTCCTCTATTAACTGTGCAGCCAGTTCTCTCTCCTCTATTAACTGTGCAGCCAGTTCTCTCTCCTCTATTAACTGTGCAGCCAGTTCTCTCTCCTCTATTAACTGTGCAGCCAGTTCTCTCTCCTATTAACTATGCAGCCAGTTCTCTCTCCTCTACTTATTGTGTAGCCAGTTCTCTCTCCTCTATTAACTATGCAGCCAGTTCTCTCTTCTCTACTTATTGTGCAGCCAGTTCTGTCTCCTCTATTAACTATGCAGCCAGTTCTCTCCCCTCTATTAACTGTGCAGCCAGTTCTCTCTCCTCTATTAACTGTGCAGCCAGTTCTCTCTCCTCTATTAACTGTGCAGCCAGTTCTCTCTCCTCTATTAACTACGCAGCCAGTTCTCTCTCCTCTACTTATTGTGCAGCCAGTTCTCTCTCCTCTATTAACTATGCAGCCAGTTCTCTCTCCTCTATTAACTGTGCAGCCAGTTCTCTCTCCTCTATTAACTGTGCAGCCAGTTCTCTCTCCTCTATTAACTATGCAGCCAGTTCTCTCTCCTCTACTTATTGTGCAGCCAGTTCTCTCTCCTCTACTTATTGTGCAGCCAGTTCTCTCTCCTATTAACTGTACAGCCAGTTCCCTCTCCTCTACTGTCTATGCAGCCAGTTCTCTCTCTGCTCACAAATTATTTTTCTTTTGTTATTAATACACCGAAGGTAAATGTATCAGAAGAAGTGTATATTCTAAAGATATGTACATTATGTATTGTGAATGTGTGTCACTTCACTTTTCAGGGCTCATTGGCTGAAAGTGACAAGATCACTCTCGAGGTCGCCAAGTTGATCAAAGATGATTTCCTGCAGCAGAACTCTTACACTGATTACGATCGTTACTGCCCATTTTACAAGACCGTAGGAATGCTGAACAACATGATTGGCTTTTACAACTTGGCCCAGCAGGCCGTCGAGAGAACTTCACAGTCCGATAACAAGATCACTTTTGCTATTATCAAGGACCACTTGGGGGATTGCATGCACCAGCTCTCCAGGATGAAGTTCAAGGTGAGTGCGTACACAGCCATGTCCAGAGGAATTATGTGTTTACAAACCAAGGTCTCCTTGCTTAGCCCCATCCCAGCCTGACATTAGCCCTAGCCCTTCCTTCTCCCAGCCTTAGCCCTATCTTAGCCCTGGCCTTGGCCCTCTCTCAGCTCTAGCCTTAGTCCTCTCCCAGTCTCCCTAGCCTTAAGTAGCCTTCTCCCATCCCTAACTCTAGCCTTAGTCCTCTCCCAGCCTTAGCCTTAGTCCTCCCCCAGGCTTAGCCCTAGCCTTAGCCTTCTCCCATCCCTATACCTCTAGCCTTAGTCCTCTCCCATTCCTAGCCTTAACCCTACCCTTAACTCTAGCCTTAGCCCTCTTCCAATCCTAGCTTTAGCCCTCTCCTAGCCCTAGCCTTGCCATAGCCTATAGCACTAGCCCAAGTCATGTTAACAATTGCCATCTTGAGGTCAAAGTTCATTTTGTACTTTTTCATTGTTGGACACAAGAAGGTTTATTGAGATGTAGTGAAGTGCCATAGACTAATAATGACTGCTGGTGAATTTTTGCTACTCCCTCATATTTGCTGAAGAAAATAGAACACCTTGGAAGTCTTTCGGGCATTTCACCAGAGTTCACAGGTTTTACCCAGGGCTTGGGTGTAACCCGGGTAACCCGAGTTGGGTTAAATACCTTTTACCCAGGTTTTACTCAAACATGGATACAACCCAGGATAAAATAATAGACACAATAGATTTATTATAAACTGTAAAGATATTATAAGAAATTAACTCTGTAATCAGGAAGTAAGACATTCAATAAATGGCAACTGTAAAGAACTAGACAAAAACAGGAGCTGTGTTTCACTCAGCATTTATTTACCAAGTGACAATGTTGTCTACTAGAGTATATATTTTTTATTTAATAAATATTTAAACAAGATTCGTGGGATTTAAGTCCAATTGATATGCAAGTTAAACAGATTTAATAGTCAATCTCCTGAGGTCTATATATATTTTTATATTTAAACAAGATTCATGGGATTAAAGTCCAATTGATAATAGTCAATCTCCTGAGGTCTTCGCAGGAGCCTGTGGCAGAAGACGAGTTTCTGGGCTTTCTAATTCTAAGAGATGATCATGAAGTTTGCTGCTGAGGCTACACTGAACTCTGTACTTCTGCGTGAACTACCAAGAAGAGACAGGATTTCTTATAATAAACACACATGTTTAAATATTAGTTTGTAAGTTAGTGCATGCAGTACAGACCTACAGTGTGTACTCGGTGGTACTGGCCAGCGCACATAGTGTACGGCATTGCATTTAGGTAAGTGGAGAGGTGAAGGAGTCTCGGAACAGTGAAGAAGTTGTAATACCTGCAGGAGAGTCAAATATTAAGTACATATATTGTTTAATATACATGATATCATTATGATGTCAGAGTTACGGACATTTCAGTTACGAACACTCATTTTCCCAAGGGGCTCGTAAGCCGAGGTTGGACTGTATATACTTATAGAGCTAACGGCAACCACAACAGACGAGTAATTGGTGCATAGGATGTTTTATGATTGGATCGCTTGCATACTGTTTATTTACTAACTACCGCGAGTGAAATAATATGCTCCTTCAGTTTCAACATTGCATGCCCACAATATTTGCATTGCAATCAAAGTTTTGTTTCGAGTAAGAATCTGGGAAGAGATTCAGCTAAAGACAGCCAATGAAGTGATCATCAAATCCTTCAAAAGTTGAATTTCTGTGCAAGAACAATAGGAAACAAAAGGAAACAAACGCATCCACCTCCAGACAACTGCATCCAAACTGCACCCACCTCAAGGCAACTGCATCCACCTCAAGGCAACTGCATCCACCTCAAGGCAACTGCATCCAAACTGCACCCACCTCAAGACAACTGCATCCACCTCAAGGCAACTGCATCCAAACTGCACCCACCTCAAGGCAACTGCATCCACCTCAAGGCAACTGCATCCACCTCAAGGCAACTGCATCCACCTCAAGGCAACTGCATCCACCTCAAGGCAACTGCATACACCACAAGGCAACTGCATCCACCTCAAGGCAACTGCATCCACCTCAAGGCAACTGCATCCACCTCAAGGCAACTGCATCCACCTCAAGGCAACTGCATCCACCTCAAGACAACTGCATCCACCTCAAGGCAACTGCATCCACCTCAAGACAACTGCATCCACCTCAAGACAACTGCATCCACCTCAAGGCAACTGCATCCACCTCAAGGCAACTGCATCCACCTCAAGACAACTGCATCCACCTCAAGACAACTGCTTCCACCTCAAGGCAACTGCATCCACCTCAAGACAACTGCATCCACCTCAAGACAACTGCATCCACCTCAAGACAACTGCTTCCACCTCAAGACAACTGCATCCACCTCAAGGCAACTGCATCCACCTCAAGGCAACTGCATCCACATCAAGGCAACTGCTTCCACCTCAAGGCAACTGCTTCCACCTCAAGGCAACTGCTTCCACCTCAAGACAACTGCATCCACCTCAAGGCAACTGCATCCACCTCAAGGCAACTGCACCCACCTCAAGACAACTGCATCCACCTCAAGGCAACTGCACCCACCTCAAGACAACTGCATCCACCTCAAGACAACTGCTTCCACCTCAAGACAACTGCTTCCACCTCAAGACAACTGCTTCCACCTCAAGGCAACTGCTTCCACCTCAAGACAACTGCATCCACCTCAAGGCAACTGCATCCACATCAAGGCAACTGCACCCACCTCAAGACAACTGCATCCACCTCAAGGCAACTGCACCCACCTCAAGACAACTGCATCCACCTCAAGGCAACTGCTTCCACCTCAAGGCAACTGCATCCACCTCAAGACAACTGCATCCACCTCAAGGCAACTGCTTCCACCTCAAGGCAACTGCTTCCACCTCAAGACAACTGCTTCCACCTCAAGACAACTGCATCCACCTCAAGACAACTGCACCCACCTCAAGACAACTGCACCCACCTCAAGGCAACTGCATCCACCTCAAGGCAACTGCATCCACCTCAAGGCAACTGCATCCACCTCAAGGCAACTGCATCCACCTCAAGGCAACTGCATCCACCTCAAGGCAACTGCATCCACCTCAAGACAACTGCATCCACCTCAAGGCAACTGCATCCACCTCAAGGCAACTGCATCCACCTCAAGGCAACTGCATCCACCTCAAGGCAACTGCATCCACCTCAAGACAACTGCTTCCACCTCAAGGCAACTGCTTCCACCTCAAGGCAACTGCATACACCTCAAGACAACTGCATCCACCTCAAGGCAACTGCATCCACCTCAAGGCAACTGCATCCACCTCAAGACAACTGCATCCACCTCAAGGCAACTGCATCCACCTCAAGGCAACTGCATCCACCTCAAGGCAACTGCATCCACCTCAAGGCAACTGCATCCACCTCAAGACAACTGCATCCACCTCAAGACAACTGCATCCACCTCAAGGCAACTGCATCCACCTCAAGGCAACTGCATCCACCTCAAGGCAACTGCACCCACCTCAAGACAACTGCATCCACCTCAAGGTAACTGCATCCACCTCAAGGCAACTGCATCCACCTCAAGGCAACTGCTTCCACCTCAAGGCAACTTCATCCGCCTCAAGGCAACTGCATCCACCTCAAGACAACTGCATCCACCTCAAGACAACTGCATCCACCTCAAGACAACTGCTTGCACCTCAAGGCAACTGCATCCACCTCAAGACAACTGCATCCACCTCAAGACAACTGCATCCACCTCAAGACAACTGCTTCCACCTCAAGGCAACTGCATCCACCTCAAGGCAACTGCTTCCACCTCAAGGCAACTGCTTCCACCTCAAGACGACTGCATCCACCTCAAGGCAACTGCATCCACCTCAAGGCAACTGCATCCACCTCAAGACAACTGCTTCCACCTCAAGGCAACTGCTTCCACCTCAAGGCAACTGCATCCACCTCAAGGCAACTGCATCCACCTCAAGACAACTGCATCCACCTCAAGACAACTTCAAGGCAACTGCATCCAAACTGCTTCCACCTCAAGGCAACTGCATGAACTCAGTAAAATAATAAAACATGAGAATGATCATCGGCAGGAAAATTAGTTGGTTTGGGCTGGCTGGAGATTTATACGTGAAAGCCAAATCAGATCGCTACGGCCAGAAAAAGGAAGAACGTAGTTTTGTCTATTGAGTTGTAGTTAGCAGTTCTTAGCAAAATATCCAAAAGAGCCACACAAGGTGGACTCGGGGAAGAGTATGGCATTGGAAAGGCAGAGATAACACAGATCAAAAAGCCATGCAGGCACTCTCAGTAAGGTGATGTGTTCAAGTCGTCATTTCGTGCGTCTTGCTAAAGGAGACCAGCTTAAAAACGCTCTATCTCTGGATCATTCAAAAGGGGGGAGGGGAGGGGAGGAGGCACGAGTCGGTGGACCATTGCTAAGAGAGAAGGCAGCAGATTTCCATGAAAAGTTACATGAAGGAGAATCAGAAGCACCACCATTTTCTGGCAATGCAAACTGATGATAAAGACCACCAAGTGTTGCAGGCAGGCCTCTGAGACATCACTGATTGTCCTTAAAGGAGTGAGACATCTGGCATGGCCAGTGAGACATCTGGCATGTTTGCTTCAACAACTCCAAGAGTTGTTGAAGCAAACAACTCTTGGATCTTTTTTAGTAAATTGTACTGTGTGTACAGATCTAGATGTGATCAACAATTGCTCCATGTACACAATACACACAATACTACTGTAAATGCATACATGTATGAACGTGTGTGTGTGTGTGTGCAAAACGGCATGGCATCTACCGAGGATATACCTGCTTCTCCTCCTGGGATCAGGAAGTAGGCTGCTCACATACCAAGCCTTGCAGATAAAAATCATTAACCAAAGCCTATTTTAAATATGAAATTCGTGTTTTCTACGTATTTTTTAAATCTGAACTATGGGAGGTCCCAGATCGTTTGGGTATCTGAGGAGGGTCTACTATAGTGGGAGTCTCTCATAGGATGCAGGCTATGTCTGGTCTACCTGTTAGCATGCAGGCTATGTCTGGTCTACCTGTTAGCATGCAGGCTATGTCTGGTCTACCTGTTAGCATGCAGGCTATGTCTGGTCTACCTGTTAGCATGCAGGCTATGTCTGTCTACCTGTTAGCATGCAGGCTATGTCTGGTCTACCTGTTAGCATGCAGGCTATGTCTGGTCTACCTGTTAGCATGCAGGCTATGTCTGGTCTACCTGTTAGCATGCAGCTATGTCTGGTCTACCTGTTAGCATGCAGGCTATGTCTGGTCTACCTGTTAGCATGCAGGCTATGTCTGGTCTACCTGTTAGCATGCAGGCTATGTCTGGTCTACCTGTTAGCATGCAGGCTATGTCTGGTCTACCTGTTAGCATGCAGGCTATGTCTGGTCTACCTGTTAGCATGCAGGCTATGTCTGGTCTACCTGTTAGCATGCAGCTATGTCTGGTCTACCTGTTAGCATGCAGGCTATGTCTGGTCTACCTGTTAGCATGCAGGCTATGTCTGGTCTACCTGTTAGCATGCAGGCTATGTCTGGTCTACCTGTTAGCATGCAGGCTATGTCTGGTCTACCTGTTAGCATGCAGGCTATGTCTGGTCTACCTGTTAGCATGCAGCTATGTCTGGTCTACCTGTTAGCATGCAGGCTATGCCTGGTCTACCTGTTAGCATGCAGGCTATGTCTGGTCTACCTGTTAGCATGCAGGCTATGTCTGGTCTACCTGTTAGCATGCAGGCTATGTCTGGTCTACCTGTTAGCATGCAGGCTGTGTCTGGTCTACCTGTTAGCATGCAGGCTATGTCTAGTCTACCTGTTAGCATGCAGGCTATGTCTGGTCTACCTGTTAGCATGCAGGCTATGTCTGGTCTACCTGTTAGCATGCAGGCTATGTCTGGTCTACCTGTTAGCATGCAGGCTATGTCTGGTCTACCTGTTAGCATGCAGGCTATGTCTGGTCTACCTGTTAGCATGCAGGCTGGTCTACCTGTTAGCATGCAGGCTATGTCTGGTCTACCTGTTAGCATGCAGGCTATGTCTGGTCTACCTGTTAGCATGCAGGCTATGTCTGGTCTACCTGTTAGCATGCAGGCTATGTCTGGTCTACCTGTTAGCATGCAGGCTATGTCTGTCTACCTGTTAGCATGCAGGCTATGTCTGGTCTACCTGTTAGCATGCAGGCTATGTCTGGTCTACCTGTTAGCATGCAGGCTATGTCTGGTCTACCTGTTAGCATGCAGCTATGTCTGGTCTACCTGTTAGCATGCAGGCTATGTCTGGTCTACCTGTTAGCATGCAGGCTATGTCTGGTCTACCTGTTAGCATGCAGGCTATGTCTGGTCTACCTGTTAGCATGCAGGCTATGTCTGGTCTACCTGTTAGCATGCAGGCTATGTCTGGTCTACCTGTTAGCATGCAGGCTATGTCTGGTCTACCTGTTAGCATGCAGCTATGTCTGGTCTACCTGTTAGCATGCAGGCTATGTCTGGTCTACCTGTTAGCATGCAGGCTATGTCTGGTCTACCTGTTAGCATGCAGGCTATGTCTGGTCTACCTGTTAGCATGCAGGCTATGTCTGGTCTACCTGTTAGCATGCAGGCTATGTCTGGTCTACCTGTTAGCATGCAGCTATGTCTGGTCTACCTGTTAGCATGCAGGCTATGCCTGGTCTACCTGTTAGCATGCAGGCTATGTCTGGTCTACCTGTTAGCATGCAGGCTATGTCTGGTCTACCTGTTAGCATGCAGGCTATGTCTGGTCTACCTGTTAGCATGCAGGCTGTGTCTGGTCTACCTGTTAGCATGCAGGCTATGTCTAGTCTACCTGTTAGCATGCAGGCTATGTCTGGTCTACCTGTTAGCATGCAGGCTATGTCTGGTCTACCTGTTAGCATGCAGGCTATGTCTGGTCTACCTGTTAGCATGCAGGCTATGTCTGGTCTACCTGTTAGCATGCAGGCTATGTCTGGTCTACCTGTTAGCATGCAGGCTGGTCTACCTGTTAGCATGCAGGCTATGTCTGGTCTACCTGTTAGCATGCAGGCTATGTCTGGTCTACCTGTTAGCATGCAGGCTATGTCTGGTCTACCTGTGAGCATGCAGGCTTTGTCTGGTCTACCTGTGAGCATGCAGGCTATGTCTGGTTTACCTGTTAGCATGCAGGCTATGTCTGGTCTACCTGTTAGCATGCAGGCTATGTCTGGTCTACCTGTTAGCATGCAGGCTGTGTCTGGTCTACCTGTTAGCATGCAGGCTATGTCTGGTCTACCTGTTAGCATGCAGCTATGTCTGGTCTACCTGTTAGCATGCAGGCTATGTCTGGTTTACCTGTTAGCATGCAGGCTATGTCTGGTTTACCTGTTAGCATGCAGGCTATGTCTGGTCTACCTGTTAGCATGCAGGCTATGTCTGGTCTACCTGTTAGCATGCAGGCTATGTCTGGTTTACCTGTTAGCATGCAGGCTATGTCTGGTCTACCTGTGAGCATGCAGGCTTTGTCTGGTGAGCAGCCATAAGTTTTATATTGCTGCTATCGTCTCTCACACATCATTGGATTGTAATAGACTAATACAGTTATTGCAGTTTGCTTTGTCCATGTCCCATTTATGCACGGCCTGGGGTCTTCTTGCTTCACGTCAAGAACCTTTCTTTCCTACGTGTTCCACATGCTTCACATAGAGACAGGATGTTCCCAGCACTTCAAGCTCTAGACAAAACTTGTTGTCAATGGACGATGCTACTTATATATTTTTCTCATGTTACATGCTCATTCAGCATTGTTCGTGTGCTTTCCAGGTACAGTTCTGCATCAAAAAAAAATTCAATTTTTTTAATATTTTATTATTTTTATTTCTTGTTTATTATTATTTATTTATTTTTCTCCATTATTATATATTATTATTATAAAAGAAAATGTCATCATAGTCCAAATCCAAGTTATCTGTGGTCCCCGCAACCGAAACTGCATTACCTCTCTGCACCACAACAGAAAGCCTCTGCAGGAGGTGGTGAAGGGAGTTCTTCTCTCCAGTCGCTTGAAAGATACGCTGCCCCAAATCCCTTAGAAAGAGTAAACTCTGTGGTCCAAACACACCTGAAGTTTCAATTGCCACAGGAACAAAGGAGTGATTTTTATTGTTCAAATTGGTGTACTTCTCTCTCTATTATTATTATTGTTATTTATTTTAATTTAATTTTATTTTTATTTTTTTTCTTCAGTGAGCAGAGCATAGGGAGGAGTGGAATTCCTAAGCATGGTAGATCTTAGGTCTGTCCTACCAGTCCTACCAGCACTGAAAGGCCTTTCTGGAGCATATTATCATGGCTAGGGTCATACCAATCTTAAGTAAAGTGAACAAATTATCACAGGCAAGTTGACTTGTTTCTTGTAAGAAATTGATGCACTTCTGTAGCCCTACAGGCTGATAATGCAGCGCTACAAATTAGCTCTTTCCCAGAATCTAATTGTGCAAGTCCTCCCCTGGTATGTGAGGTAACTGCCTAAGTCCAGAGCTTCTTTCCTGAAGATTCCAATTCCAAAAGCAGTACTTAGCTATTATCTTCTGCTTGTCCAAACAGAGTCTTTAAACTGCTCTATGAGTTCCTCCAGGACATCAAAGCAGGCGCTCCAGACTGCAGCCACTCCAGACTGTCGACACTCCAGACTGCAGCCACTCCAGACTGCGGCTACTCCAGACTGCGGCCACTACAGACTACAGCTGCTCCAGACTGCGGCCACTCCAGACTACAGCTGCTCCAGACTGCAGCCACTCCAGACTGCAGCCACACGAGCCTTCCTATGCAAATTTTGTGTGACGCACATATGTCGATTGCTCGACTGCCGGTTCTTCCCGGGCTGACTTACATCTGATGGAAACATGGCAGGCACAACATTGGATCCTTGTGAGGGGAGTATGTCAGCCACATCCTCTTGCACTCTCACCAGCTCCATTTTGTTTGACATAAGGTGAGCTTCTTCTCTGCTTAGCCTAGCATGGAGTGTGATAGGGTGAGCTCCTTCTCTGCTTAGCCTAGCGTGGAGTGTGATGTGGACTAGTGAGACTCAGTGTGGCCAATGAATGTCCCAGTGCTGGGGTCATTCTGCTCCCTTGAGGTGGCACTAGTCTGTGTCTTACCTGGTATAATGGAAACATCTGGCCACTTAGCGTGTAGCCTAGGACGTGCCCCGTCTAACCTGTGCTGGCGACCTTGGCTCCTTGGATATCCAGTGTCCACTCATTATGGCATATTCTCTATCCCGGACTGGTCAAGTTTCATAGCAGGCCAAGGAGGCACTTTGTGTCCTCTGTCACAATGTCAGAGGGCCTGTCCCGAATGTCCACCTTTATCATAGCCAAGTTCTCAGTCAGCTTCCTGATTCCCTTCACTTGATGCAGCCTTGTGCTAAAGTGGTTAATGAGATCACACAGCGTCCACGGAAGACCTCTGTCAGCATGAGCGACAATGCCAGTAGCTGCAGTTTGAAGGATACGACAGTTGCTGATCCCTCCAGCCATCCGGACAGACTGCAGGTGGGCATCAATGCCATTCCCAGCATAGGCCAGCCCTGCTGCGGACTGTGGTGATGGCCAGCTTGTACTTCCGTGCAGTATCAGCTGGACCAATTGCAAGCCTTCCTGGCCAATCTTGGCATCCTTCTCTGCAAGAACGGCTGTGTATGGTCCTCTTCCTTCTGACAGGTGATCCCTCAGAGAGGGCTTTCTCTACTGCTTCACCGCTTCATTTGCAGGGCTGTGTAGGGGCCTCTTCCTGCTGACAGGTGACCCCTCAGAGAGGGCTTTCTCTACTGCTTCACCGCTTCCTTTGTAGGGGCTTCTTCCTGCTGACAGGAGACCCCTCAGAGAGGGCTTTCTCTACTGCTTCATTTTCAGGGCTGTGTAGAGGCCTCTTCCTGCTGACAGGTGACATCTTCGGAGACTTGATCAATCTTTGGAGACTTGAACTTGATCCAGTTGTACAGACATAATTCTTATGGCTTGCTGTCAGTGAGGCTAGTGCTGATCTGAAGCCAACATTTTGTAGTTATCAACTTGTCAACGATGTCACAATTTAATCACTTGGTGCCGATAAACTGTGCAATTGCATGTAATGCTAGGTAAGGATCATCACCTTAGTAGCCTTTCAAGTAAGCCAATTAACCTAACATGGTGGAGGCAATAATTTGTGTTTGTATTACTAACTGACCGACTGTAGAAATTAGCAGATCTTTACACGTTTACCAAAAAAAAATTATAGACTTGATACTGGTACATGTACTCATGGAAATAATAATATGGTGTGCTATTGAGTGCCTTCAACAGCAGTATCCTCTCCAGGTGGAAGGTTGAAAGGATGCACGGACTGAAGGGGATGCACGAGCAAGTGTTTCCATTTCAATATTTGTCCTTTTTATGACTCCCAAATGACGAAGTTCATCGGATAAGTGAACCCTCGTGGGGCTCGCTGCTCTCAGTTTGCTTCCCTTGCCTCTGGTCGTCTATTTCTAGGTGGTGGCTGCAGAAGGAAGGGCAAG
Organism: Cladorhizidae sp. MBARI D1340-BT2; assembly: GCA_028752905.1. Classification (NCBI taxonomy): domain Eukaryota; kingdom Metazoa; phylum Porifera; class Demospongiae; order Poecilosclerida; family Cladorhizidae; species Cladorhizidae sp. MBARI D1340-BT2. The sequence goes on along the minus strand of JAQNBH010000006.1, from coordinate 15,751,656 downwards.
TTGCGTCTAACTTGTCACACTCATTCGCCCTCGAGACATCTAGCATTAAATCACATGCCCTCGTTATTTCCGACACAGGATGGCTACTTCTGACGTACATGACGGAGAGTTGTCCATCAGTGCCCTCAACAGAGCAATTTCCCCAGCTTGGAAAGGGCAACTGTCCACATCCTTAATAATTATACAAGTGTACCGACACATGTTTCATGTTCAAAGGCACACATTCTGTTATAGTCTGGATGTCCCACATCAATCTCAATATCTGTTGATGTTGAGACCCAACAACTGCTGAGGTGTTTTGGGCTTTGAAATTCATCAGACCATGACCTCCACCCCAACATTTTGTCTGGATCAAGCCCAAACAGATGCTGTGGTAGTGTGCAGGTGGCAATGCAGCACGGGCTTGTATTGTGTCGAGCTGTGAGTGCACTACAGACATGTGCCTGCATGATTGTAGGGTTTTGGGAATGTCTCAGGGCTGATGAGAACATCCACACACCACTATATATGCTGAGAGTGGTGTCATCTTGGAAGCCCCCCCCCCCCCCCCCCCGACAAGTTCACCATCAAGAGAATTTTTCTTTCTGGACCATTATAGTGGAGGTAAAAAAACAGTCACAACACTCTATCTCGCTCTACACAAAATCATGACTTTTCGATTACGAGATCTACAAGCCTCATACTAACAAGGTCTGTTAAATACATCAAGAATGGCCATGGAGCTGTTCCTAACAGACTGTATCTGTAATATCTCATCTTGCTAACCTCTTAATACCTCGGGAGAATTTCTTTGCCTTGAGCTGACATTCTGTAGTTTGCATATTTGATGCTAAATAGGTCGGACAATGCTTGGAGCTTTCAATGGAGTCTCAATGCAGGAAGTGTGTGAGGTGTCTTGGATATGGACTCCAACAAGCTCATTAATAAAACAGCTAATCTCAACTGCAAAGGTGTGCATGTCACTTTACCATGGTAACAGAAAATGAGATACAGAGTGGAAAAGTGTTTATATATTTATACATGTACTGGCTTGCAGTGGACAGAAAAGATACTAAATAAATAATGAAGTCATGAAGTCCCAGCTTCATGCTAACCTGATAATGACTGGGGCTTTTCCTTCTTCTTGGGCACTAATTTGACACTAATTGTCATCGGACTCGTAAGGTTAGGTTGACATGTTCTCAGCAGACCAGTAAGTCCAGAAGAAGGTAGGGGAGCATTAACGTAACCTCTTAGGCATCTCTGTTCCGTCTTGTAAGGAGACAGGTCTACATGAGGTGGGATAATGCTTGGACTGATCTGGATGACTAGCTGAAAGTGCTCATAAACTGCATGTTAAAGCTTGCGCTTTGTAGCTGTGCATGCAAGTTATTCCGTGTGGCCACCGTATTAAATGACAGTAATTGTCTGTTGTTACTTGCAACTGTATGGTACCCCCTAGCTTCACGAAGCTGCGTAAAGCAATCATGCCTTTCTGTTGTTAGCACTATATATATATATAACATGCCTGCAGGTCTATACTCCTTTTGTGAATGTGTAGTTGTGTATTTATCATAATTTCTTGTATTACCAGAGGCTTTGCAGCCATTAGGTAGTATGCTAGTTCTCCCTACATGTATATTGATGATGGAAACTCCTACTCCTACAAAACTCGAATCCTTACTGAAACTTATACTAGCAGCTTCTTGGCTACCTAAATGGAGCTTTTGACACCATTAGCTGCAATAAGACTCCCACGTGCCTTGAATCCTTCGCCAAAAATCTTAGTCATCTTTAAGGATCTACGTGCATCTCTTTTTTCACCCGCTTTAAAATTGACATGTACAAAAAGTCCATTCATAAAAACTTTGGTACCAGATGACTCCAAATCTTCTGATGCACGTCCACATGACGTGCACTACAACAATTTAGTCGAGCCTTTGCCATTTATTACAGCAGCACCTCACTGGGTGCTGCATAGGTAGTGGGAGTGTTTCATGTGGCCATATGTTGCTATCTATTATGTTGATATTGTGCGTCGTCTGTGTGCAGGATGGTGATGGTGAAGAAAATGTTGAAGCAAGCATAAAAGCTTCGTATGCCAAACTCAATGAAGACATGCAGGAGGCATTCCGCAAACTTGAAGAATAGAGTCACAACAAACATTATTTTTACTGTGTTGCCCTACTTCTGTGATAGGTATTTGTAAGGTGGAGAAGGAACTGATTTGGTTTTGAATTATTGTGTGTCTGTTTTTAAACTCTACACCTAATCACAGCAGCATTGCTCTGTGTGTATGATGTATCTTGCACTAAGAGTTTTCGCTTGCTTGTTTGATAAATTAAGAATGCTTTTATCGTGGCTAGATTGGTAGGGTTTATGTTGCTCTTTTAGCACGAGCCACACTGCGAGGTTCAGCTGTTCATGGCATCTTGTGACGAATCTAGTGACCTCATGAGTTTTTGCAATTTAAGTGCCAGAATAAAGTAGCGATAAGCAGTTGAATAATTGCTAGGAACCCCAGAAGTTTAGAAACTTTCAGTGAGGTACACAGTAGATCTAGCTCTGAAGTATGTAGGGGTACCCTCTTTCTACTCCCTTCCCCCACCCCAAAACTTATTTTCGATGCTCTTCCTTGTGTCCCTCCTTCAAGCTGTGGTACTGTGGGTTAGGTAGGCGGGTTAGTGGCATGGGAAGTAGTGGAGAATTAGCACCACTACTCAGACAGTAGTATTGAGTGGTGACCCCAAATATGTTCCTATACTTTCATTCCGGCAAGCACAAAGCTCAGGGATCTACCGACTGAAGACACACACACACACCCTACAAGTTCGTTGATGTATTGGCTGCTCGGATGTTCCTGCTAGACAATATAGGATCACTATTTATCTCGCTGACAATACGTGAGCCCTCCCATGTTTTTCTCAGACTCTAAGATGCATACAGGAGGGTTGAACACGACTCATTCTTTTGACCGTCTTCACCCTCTGGCTATCAGCGAGCCTAAAATCATTGTGAATAAAATGCTAGTTATATATATTCATTATTCATCAACGGCTTGAACCATCACTCCAGCAAGTGACTGGATATGTAAGATCACAACTCACACTAGCAATACAAGGGTGAACTCCACCTCAGTTTGGGAGGACTTTGACACTCGGGGCTTTTTGGGTTGCTAGGATGTATATATATATATATATATTAAAATCACCTTCTCAATAATCAACTTCAAATTGTATTCACTCGACGTTTCGATTAGATGCTCTAGCCTTCATCATATTGAGAAGGTGATTTTAATGTTATGTCAACAGAGTTCATTGCATCCAATCTATGCATTCATAGATTGGGCAGATTCATATATAGATTGGATGGAACATATAATTATACTAGAGTTGTGTACAAGCAAGCTGTTTGAGGTTTATGTACGATCACCAATAGAAGACAGTCATGACCAATCGTGTTATAATCAAGTGTATATACGCACACAGGAACCAATCTGCAATTTTTTATATTTTTAAAGTTACTCTATATATATATACATAATATACCTGTTTTTATTTAAGGGGAAAATCCAGCATTAACACCATAAAACATTACATTTACAGAATTGAAGATGATGTGCCAGATGCTGAAAATGTTTGCAGGTTAACATTATTTTAAAAATAGAAGAGAAAAACAAAATGAAGCACCAGCCTATAGAGGGGGGAGGTTATCTTGGACCACAAGGAGTTTTGAGTGCATATAACTTTGGTGTGGTTACACCTATTACCTGTAATTATAGTGCCAAGATAAAGTGCAGAAATTAAGGGACTTTCAGTAAAGTACACACACAATAGATCAAGCTCTGAAGTAGAGGGGTATTCTCTTTTTCTAGATTTTAATTTTAACATTCCCAATGTCCCCAACCCCCCCACCTCAAACTTATTCGTGTTCCATCTGGTACAAAGACTGTGGGTTAGGTACTAGGTGGGTCAATGGCATGGGAAGTAGTGGAGAATCAGCACCACTAGGCAGACAGTAGTACATGTATTGAGATTACTATATAAGTGAGTGACCCCAATCCTGTACTTTCATTCCTAGCTACTGACTGAGACACAAATATAAGATCACTATATTTCTCATCTCGCTGATATAATACATGACCCCTCCCATGTTTTTCTTATACTCTAAAATGCATACTTGAGGGGCAAGCTTTTGACCTTGATTCACCCTCAACTTCTACACACAAGCATGGGAATACTTTCTCCAGCTAGCCAGGACTTCATCCTCTTACAGCCATCGGTGAACCCAAGATCCTTGGTGTGTTAAAATTAAATAAATGGCATTAATTCATCAAGCACTCGGGCCACCACTCCAGAAGGTGACTGGAGATGAGAGGTCACACCACCTCATCTGACGACTGTCGAGTACAAAAGAGCCTCAGTTCGGGGAGCCATATTGAACACACTGGGCTTTTGGACAGCTAGGGTGCATATTATCCCTCCTCTAGTTGTGTACAAGCAAGTTGTTCGAGGTCCTCTAAAAGTTCACCAATAGAAGACATTTAATAGTCGTGACCAATGTTAACAAGTGTAAGACATATAATAGTCGTGACCAATGTTAACAAGTGTAAGCATATAATAGTCATGACCAATGTTAACAAGTGTAAGCATATAATAGTCATGACCAATGTTAACAAGTGTAAGCATATAATAGTCATGACCAATGTTAACAAGTGTAAGCATATAATAGTCGTGACCAATGTTAACAAGTGTAAGCATATAATAATGTTAACAAGTGTAAGCATATAATAGTCGTGACCAATGTTGACAAGTGTAAGCATATAATAGTCGTGACCAATGTTAACAAGTGTAAGCATATAATAATGTTAACAAGTGTAAGCATATAATAGTCATGACCAATGTTAACAAGTGTAAGCATATAATAGTGGTGACCAATGTTGACAAGTGTAAGCATATAATAGTGGTGACCAATGTTAACAAGTGTAAGCATATAATAGTCGTGACCAATGTTAACAAGTGTAAGCATTTAATAGTCGTGACCAATGTTAACAAGTGTAAGCATATAATAGTCATGACCAATGTTAACAAGTGTAAGCATATAATAGTCATGACCAATGTTAACAAGTGTAAGCATATAATAGTCGTGACCAATGTTAACAAGTGTAAGCATATAATAATGTTAACAAGTGTAAGCATATAATAGTCATGACCAATGTTAACAAGTGTAAGCATATAATAGTCGTGACCAATGTTAACAAGTGTAAGCATATAATAGTCATGACCAATGTTAACAAGTGTAAGCATATAATAGTCATGACCAATGTTAACAAGTGTAAGCATATAATAGTCATGACCAATGTTAACAAGTGTAAGACATATAATAGTCGTGACCAATGTTAACAAGTGTAAGCATATAATAGTCGTGACCAATGTTAACAAGTGTAAGCATATAATAGTCGTGACCAATGTTAACAAGTGTAAGCATATAATAGTCATGACCAATGTTAACAAGTGTAAACATATAATAGTCGTGACCAATGTTAACAAGTGTAAGCATATAATAGTCGTGACCAATGTTAACAAGTGTAAGCATATAATAGTCATGACCAATGTTAACAAGTGTAAGCATATAATAGTCGTGACCAATGTTAACAAGTGTAAGACATATAATAGTCATGACCAATGTTAACAAGTGTAAGCATATAATAGTCGTGACCAATGTTAACAAGTGTAAGCATATAATAGTCGTGACCAATGTTAACAAGTGTAAGCATATAATAGTCGTGACCAATGTTAACAAGTGTAAGCATATAATAGTGGTGACCAATGTTAACAAGTGTAAGCATATAATAGTCATGACCAATGTTGACAAGTGTAAGCATATAATAGTCATGACCAATGTTAACAAGTGTAAGCATATAATAGTCATGACCAATGTTAACAAGTGTAAGCATATAATAGTCATGACCAATGTTAACAAGTGTAAGCATATAATAGTGGTGACCAATGTTAACAAGTGTAAGCATATAGTAGTCGTGACCAATGTTAACAAGTGTAAGCATATAATAGTCATGACCAATGTTAACAAGTGTAAGCATATAATAGTCATGACCAATGTTAACAAGTGTAAGCATATAATAGTCATGACCAATGTTAACAAGTGTAAGCATATAATAGTCATGACCAATGTTAACAAGTGTAAGCATATAATAGTCATGACCAATGTTAACAAGTGTAAGCATATAATAGTCATGACCAATGTTAACAAGTGTAAGCATATAATAGTCGTGACCAATGTTAACAAGTGTAAGCATATAATAGTCATGACCAATGTTAACAAGTGTAAGACATATAATAGTCATGACCAATGTTAACAAGTGTAAGCATATAATAGTCATGACCAATGTTAACAAGTGTAAGCATATAATAGTCGTGACCAATGTTAACAAGTGTAAGCATATAATAGTCGTGACCAAATGTTAACAAGTGTAAGCATATAATAGTCATGACCAATGTTGACAAGTGTAAGCATATAATAGTGGTGACCAATGTTAACAAGTGTAAGACATATAATAGTCATGACCAATGTTAACAAGTGTAAGCATATAATAGTCATGACCAATGTTAACAAGTGTAAGCATATAATAGTCATGACCAATGTTAACAAGTGTAAGCATATAATAGTGGTGACCAATGTTAACAAGTGTAAGCATATAATAGTGGTGACCAATGTTAACAAGTGTAAGCATATAATAGTCGTGACCAATGTTAACAAGTGTAAGCATATAATAGTGGTGACCAATGTTAACAAGTGTAAGACATATAATAGTCATGACCAATGTTAACAAGTGTAAGCATATAATAGTCATGACCAATGTTAACAAGTGTAAGCATATAATAGTCATGACCAATGTTAACAAGTGTAAGCATATAATAGTCATGACCAATGTTAACAAGTGTAAGCATATAATAGTCATGACCAATGTTAACAAGTGTAAGCATATAATAGTCATGACCAATGTTAACAAGTGTAAGAATATAATAGTCGTGACCAATGTTAACAAGTGTAAGCATATAATAGTCGTGACCAATGTTAACAAGTGTAAGCATATAATAGTCATGACCAATGTTAACAAGTGTAAGCATATAATAGTCGTGACCAATGTTAACAAGTGTAAGCATATAATAGTGGTGACCAATGTTAACAAGTGTAAGCATATAATAGTCGTGACCAATGTTAACAAGTGTAAGCATATAATAGTCGTGACCAATGTTAACAAGTGTAAGCATATAATAGTCATGACCAATGTTAACAAGTGTAAGCATATAATAGTCATGACCAATGTTAACAAGTGTAAGCATATAATAGTCGTGACCAATGTTGACAAGTGTAAGCATATAATAGTGGTGACCAATGTTAACAAGTGTAAGCATATAATAGTCATGACCAATGTTAACAAGTGTAAGCATATAATAGTCGTGACCAATGTTAACAAGTGTAAGCATATAATAGTCATGACCAATGTTAACAAGTGTAAGCATATAATAGTCATGACCAATGTTAACAAGTGTAAGCATATAATAGTGGTGACCAATGTTAACAAGTGTAAGCATATAATAGTCATGACCAATGTTAACAAGTGTAAGCATATAATAGTGGTGACCAATGTTAACAAGTGTAAGCATATAATAGTCGTGACCAATGTTAACAAGTGTAAGCATATAATAGTCTTGACCAATGTTAACAAGTGTAAGCATATAATAGTCTTGACCAATGTTAACAAGTGTAAGCATATAATAGTCGTGACCAATGTTAACAAGTGTAAGCATATAATAGTCGTGACCAATGTTAACAAGTGTAAGCATATAATAGTCATGACCAATGTTAACAAGTGTAAGCATATAATAGTCATGACCAATGTTAACAAGTGTAAGCATATAATAGTCGTGACCAATGTTAACAAGTGTAAGCATATAATAGTCGTGACCAATGTTAACAAGTGTAAGCATATAATAGTCATGACCAATGTTAACAAGTGTAAGCATATAATAGTCGTGACCAATGTTAACAAGTGTAAGCATATAATAGTCGTGACCAATGTTAACAAGTGTAAGACATATAATAGTCATGACCAATGTTAACAAGTGTAAGCATATAATAGTCGTGACCAATGTTAACAAGTGTAAGCATATAATAGTCGTGACCAATGTTAACAAGTGTAAGCATATAATAGTCGTGACCAATGTTGACAAGTGTAAGCATATAATAGTCGTGACCAATGTTAACAAGTGTAAGCATATAATAGTCGTGACCAATGTTAACAAGTGTAAGACATATAATAGTGGTGACCAATGTTAACAAGTGTAAGCATATAATAGTCATGACCAATGTTAACAAGTGTAAGCATATAATAGTCGTGACCAATGTTAACAAGTGTAAGCATATAATAGTCATGACCAATGTTAACAAGTGTAAGCATATAATAGTGGTGACCAATGTTAACAAGTGTAAGACATATAATAGTGGTGACCAATGTTAACAAGTGTAAGCATATAATAGTCATGACCAATGTTAACAAGTGTAAGCATATAATAGTCATGACCAATGTTAACAAGTGTAAGCATATAATAGTGGTGACCAATGTTAACAAGTACTATAATAGTCGTGACCAATGTTAACAAGTGTAAGCATATAATAGTCGTGACCAATGTTAACAAGTGTAAGCATATAATAGTCATGACCAATGTTAACAAGTGTAAGCATATAATAGTCGTGACCAATGTTAACAAGTGTAAGCATATAATAGTCGTGACCAATGTTAACAAGTGTAAGACATATAATAGTCATGACCAATGTTAACAAGTGTAAGCATATAATAGTCGTGACCAATGTTAACAAGTGTAAGCATATAATAGTCGTGACCAATGTTAACAAGTGTAAGCATATAATAGTCGTGACCAATGTTAACAAGTGTAAGCATATAATAGTCATGACCAATGTTAACAAGTGTAAGACATATAATAGTGGTGACCAATGTTAACAAGTGTAAGCATATAATAGTCATGACCAATGTTAACAAGTGTAAGCATATAATAGTCGTGACCAATGTTAACAAGTGTAAGCATATAATAGTCATGACCAATGTTAACAAGTGTAAGCATATAATAGTGGTGACCAATGTTAACAAGTGTAAGACATATAATAGTGGTGACCAATGTTAACAAGTGTAAGCATATAATAGTCATGACCAATGTTAACAAGTGTAAGCATATAATAGTCATGACCAATGTTAACAAGTGTAAGCATATAATAGTCGTGACCAATGTTAACAAGTGTAAGCATATAATAGTCGTGACCAATGTTAACAAGTGTGAGCATATAATAGTCATGACCAATGTTAACAAGTGTAAGCATATAATAGTGGTGACCAATGTTAACAAGTGTAAGCATATAATAGTCGTGACCAATGTTAACAAGTGTAAGCATATAATAGTCATGACCAATGTTAACAAGTGTAAGCATATAATAGTCATGACCAATGTTAACAAGTGTAAGCATAACTATAATAGTCGTGACCAATGTTAACAAGTGTAAGCATATAATAGTCGTGACCAATGTTAACAAGTGTAAGCATATAATAGTCATGACCAATGTTAACAAGTGTAAGCATATAATAGTCATGACCAATGTTAACAAGTGTAAGCATATAATAGTGGTGACCAATGTTAACAAGTGTAAGCATATAATAGTCATGACCAATGTTAACAAGTGTAAGCATATAATAGTGGTGACCAATGTTAACAAGTGTAAGCATATAATAGTCATGACCAATGTTAACAAGTGTAAGCATATAATAGTCGTGACCAATGTTAACAAGTGTAAGCATATAATAGTCATGACCAATGTTAACAAGTGTAAGCATATAATAGTCATGACCAATGTTAACAAGTGTAAGCATATAATAGTCATGACCAATGTTAACAAGTGTAAGCATATAATAGTCATGACCAATGTTAACAAGTGTAAGACATATAATAGTCGTGACCAATGTTAACAAGTGTAAGCATATAATAGTCATGACCAATGTTAACAAGTGTAAGCATATAATAGTGGTGACCAATGTTAACAAGTGTAAGCATATAATAGTGGTGACCAATGTTAACAAGTGTAAGCATATAATAGTCATGACCAATGTTAACAAGTGTAAGCATATAATAGTCATGACCAATGTTAACAAGTGTAAGCATATAATAGTCGTGACCAATGTTGACAAGTGTAAGCATATAATAGTCATGACCAATGTTAACAAGTGTAAGCATATAATAGTCGTGACCAATGTTAACAAGTGTAAGCATATAATAGTCATGACCAATGTTAACAAGTGTAAGACATATAATAGTCGTGACCAATGTTAACAAGTGTAAGCATATAATAGTCATACCAATGTTAACAAGTGTAAGCATATAATAGTCATGACCAATGTTAACAAGTGTAAGCATATAATAGTCATGACCAATGTTGACAAGTGTAAGCATATAATAGTCATGACCAATGTTAACAAGTGTAAGCATATAATAGTCATGACCAATGTTAACAAGTGTAAGCATATAATAGTCATGACCAATGTTAACAAGTGTAAGCATATAATAGTCATGACCAATGTTAACAAGTGTAAGCATATAATAGTCGTGACCAATGTTAACAAGTGTAAGCATATAATAGTCATGACCAATGTTAACAAGTGTAAGCATATAATAGTCATGACCAATGTTAACAAGTGTAAGCATATAATAGTCGTGACCAATGTTAACAAGTGTAAGCATATAATAGTCGTGACCAATGTTAACAAGTGTAAGCATATAATAGTCATGACCAATGTTAACAAGTGTAAGCATATAATAGTCGTGACCAATGTTAACAAGTGTAAGCATATAATAGTCATGACCAATGTTGACAAGTGTAAGCATATAATAGTCATGACCAATGTTAACAAGTGTAAGCATATAATAGTCATGACCAATGTTAACAAGTGTAAGCATATAATAGTCATGACCAATGTTAACAAGTGTAAGCATATAATAGTCGTGACCAATGTTAACAAGTGTAAGCATATAATAGTCATGACCAATGTTGACAAGTGTAAGACATATAATAGTCATGACCAATGTTAACAAGTGTAAGCATATAATAGTCGTGACCAATGTTGACAAGTGTAAGCATATAATAGTCCTGACCAATGTTAACAAGTGTAAGCATATAATAGTCATGACCAATGTTAACAAGTGTAAGCATATAATAGTCATGACCAATGTTAACAAGTGTAAGACATATAATAGTCATGACCAATGTTGACAAGTGTAAGCATATAATAGTCATGACCAATGTTAACAAGTGTAAGCATATAATAGTCATGACCAATGTTAACAAGTGTAAGCATATAATAGTCATGACCAATGTTAACAAGTGTAAGCATATAATAGTCATGACCAATGTTGACAAGTGTAAGCATATAATAGTCATGACCAATGTTAACAAGTGTAAGCATATAATAGTCATGACCAATGTTAACAAGTGTAAGCATATAATAGTCATGACCAATGTTAACAAGTGTAAGCATATAATAGTCGTGACCAATGTTAACAAGTGTAAGCATATAATAGTCATGACCAATGTTGACAAGTGTAAGACATATAATAGTCATGACCAATGTTAACAAGTGTAAGCATATAATAGTCGTGACCAATGTTGACAAGTGTAAGCATATAATAGTCCTGACCAATGTTAACAAGTGTAAGCATATAATAGTCATGACCAATGTTAACAAGTGTAAGCATATAATAGTCATGACCAATGTTAACAAGTGTAAGCATATAATAGTCATGACCAATGTTAACAAGTGTAAGCATATAATAGTCATGACCAATGTTAACAAGTGTAAGCATATAATAGTCATGACCAATGTTAACAAGTGTAAGCATATAATAGTCGTGACCAATGTTAACAAGTGTAAGCATATAATAGTCATGACCAATGTTAACAAGTGTAAGCATATAATAGTCGTGACCAATGTTAACAAGTGTAAGCATATAATAGTCATGACCAATGTTAACAAGTGTAAGCATATAATAGTCGTGACCAATGTTAACAAGTGTAAGCATATAATAGTCATGACCAATGTTAACAAGTGTAAGACATATAGTCGTGACCAATGTTAACAAGTGTAAGCATATAATAGTCGTGACCAATGTTAACAAGTGTAAGCATATAATAGTGGTGACCAATGTTAACAAGTGTAAGCATATAATAGTCATGACCAATGTTAACAAGTGTAAGACATATAATAGTCGTGACCAATGTTAACAAGTGTAAGCATATAATAGTCCTGACCAATGTTAACAAGTGTAAGCATATAATAGTCATGACCAATGTTAGCATATAATAGTGGTGACCAATGTTAACAAGTGTAAGCATATAATAGTCATGACCAATGTTAACAAGTGTAAGCATATAATAGTCGTGACCAATGTTAACAAGTGTAAGCATATAATAGTCCTGACCAATGTTAACAAGTGTAAGCATATAATAGTCTTGACCAATGTTAACAAGTGTAAGCATATAATAGTCATGACCAATGTTAACAAGTGTAAGCATATAATAGTCATGACCAATGTTAACAAGTGTAAGCATATAATAGTCGTGACCAATGTTAACAAGTGTAAGCATATAATAGTCATGACCAATGTTAACAAGTGTAAGCATATAATAGTCGTGACCAATGTTAACAAGTGTAAGCATATAATAGTCATGACCAATGTTAACAAGTGTAAGCATATAATAGTCGTGACCAATGTTAACAAGTGTAAGCATATAATAGTCATGACCAATGTTAACAAGTGTAAGACATATAGTCGTGACCAATGTTAACAAGTGTAAGCATATAATAGTCGTGACCAATGTTAACAAGTGTAAGCATATAATAGTGGTGACCAATGTTAACAAGTGTAAGCATATAATAGTCATGACCAATGTTAACAAGTGTAAGACATATAATAGTCGTGACCAATGTTAACAAGTGTAAGCATATAATAGTCCTGACCAATGTTAACAAGTGTAAGCATATAATAGTCATGACCAATGTTAGCATATAATAGTGGTGACCAATGTTGACAAGTGTAAGCATATAATAGTCATGACCAATGTTAACAAGTGTAAGCATATAATAGTCATGACCAATGTTAACAAGTGTAAGCATATAATAGTCGTGACCAATGTTAACAAGTGTAAGCATATAATAGTCGTGACCAATGTTAACAAGTGTTAGTGGTGACCAATGTTAACAAGTGTAAGCATATAATAGTCGTGACCAATGTTAACAAGTGTAAGCATATAATAGTCGTGACCAATGTTAGCATGTAAGCATATAATAGTCGTGACCAATGTTAACAAGTGTAAGCATATAATAGTCGTGACCAATGTTAGCATGTAAGCATATAATAGTCGTGACCAATGTTGACAAGTGTAAGCATATAATAGTCGTGACCAATGTTAACAAGTGTAAGCATATAATAGTGGTGACCAATGTTAACAAGTGTAAGCATATAATAGTCGTGACCAATGTTAACAAGTGTAAGCATATAATAGTCGTGACCAATGTTAACAAGTGTAAGCATATAATAGTGGTGACCAATGTTAACAATTGTAAGCATATAATAGTCATGACCAATGTTAACAAGTGTAAGCATATAATAGTCATGACCAATGTTAACAAGTGTAAGCATATAATAGTCCTGACTAATGTTAACAAGTGTAAGCATATAATAGTCGTGACCAATGTTAACAAGTGTAAGCATATAATAGTCGTGACCAATGTTAACAAGTGTAAGCATATAATAGTCGTGACCAATGTTAACAAGTGTAAGCATATAATAGTCGTGACCAATGTTAACAAGTGTAAGCATATAATAGTCGTGACCAATGTTAACAAGTGTAAGCATATAATAGTCATGACCAATGTTAACAAGTGTAAGCATATAATAGTCATGACCAATGTTAACAAGTGTAAGCATATAATAGTCATGACCAATGTTAACAAGTGTAAGCATATAATAGTCGTGACCAATGTTAACAAGTGTAAGCATATAATAGTCATGACCAATGTTAACAAGTGTAAACATATAATAGTCGTGACCAATGTTAACAAGTGTAAGCATATAATAGTCATGACCAATGTTAACAAGTGTAAGCATATAATAGTCGTGACCAATGTTAACAAGTGTAAGCATATAATAGTCATGACCAATGTTAACAAGTGTAAGCATATAATAGTCATGACCAATGTTAACAAGTGTAAGCATATAATAGTCCTGACCAATGTTAACAAGTGTAAGCATATAATAGTCGTGACCAATGTTAACAAGTGTAAGCATATAATAGTCGTGACCAATGTTAACAAGTGTAAGCATATAATAGTCGTGACCAATGTTAACAAGTGTAAGCATATAATAGTCATGACCAATGTTAACAAGTGTAAGCATATAATAGTCATGACCAATGTTAACAAGTGTAAGCATATAATAGTCATGACCAATGTTGACAAGTGTAAGCATATAATAGTCGTGACCAATGTTAACAAGTGTAAGCATATAATAGTCATGACCAATGTTAACAAGTGTAAGCATATAATAGTCGTGACCAATGTTAACAAGTGTAAGCATATAATAGTCATGACCAATGTTAACAAGTGTAAGACATATAATAGTCATGACCAATGTTAACAAGTGTAAGCATATAATAGTCATGACCAATGTTAACAAGTGTAAGCATATAATAGTCGTGACCAATGTTAACAAGTGTAAGACATATAATAGTCATGACCAATGTTAACAAGTGTAAGCATATAATAGTCGTGACCAATGTTAACAAGTGTAAGCATATAATAGTCGTGACCAATGTTAACAAGTGTAAGCATATAATAGTGGTGACCAATGTTAACAAGTGTAAGCATATAATAGTCGTGACCAATGTTAACAAGTGTAAGCATATAATAGTGGTGACCAATGTTAACAAGTGTAAGCATATAATAGTCGTGACCAATGTTAACAAGTGTAAGCATATAATAGTCGTGACCAATGTTAACAAGTGTAAGCATATAATAGTCGTGACCAATGTTAACAAGTGTAAGCATATAATAGTCGTGACCAATGTTAACAAGTGTAAGCATATAATAGTCATGACCAATGTTAACAAGTGTAAGCATATAATAGTCATGACCAATGTTAACAAGTGTAAGCATATAATAGTCCTGACCAATGTTGACAAGTGTAAGCATATAATAGTCCTGACCAATGTTAACAAGTGTAAGCATATAATAGTCCTGACCAATGTTAACAAGTGTAAGCATATAATAGTCGTGACCAATGTTAACAAGTGTAAGCATATAATAGTCATGACCAATGTTAACAAGTGTAAGCATATAATAGTCGTGACCAATGTTAACAAGTGTAAGCATATAATAGTCCTGACCAATGTTAACAAGTGTAAGCATATAATAGTCATGACCAATGTTAACAAGTGTAAGCATATAATAGTCATGACCAATGTTAACAAGTGTAAGCATATAATAGTCGTGACCAATGTTAACAAGTGTAAGCATATAATAGTCATGACCAATGTTAACAAGTGTAAGCATATAATAGTCGTGACTAATGTTAACAAGTGTAAGCATATAATAGTCGTGACCAATGTTAACAAGTGTAAGACATATAATAGTCTTGACCAATGTTAACAAGTGTAAGCATATAATAGTGGTGACCAATGTTAACAAGTGTAAGCATATAATAGTCATGACCAATGTTAACAAGTGTAAGACATATAATAGTCGTGACTAATGTTAACAAGTGTAAGCATATAATAGTCGTGACCAATGTTAACAAGTGTAAGCATATAATAGTCGTGACCAATGTTAACAAGTGTAAGCATATAATAGTGGTGACCAATGTTAACAAGTGTAAGCATATAAGTCCTGACCAATGTTAACAAGTGTAAGCATATAATAGTCGTGACCAATGTTAACAAGTGTAAGCATATAATAGTCGTGACCAATGTTAACAAGTGTAAGCATATAATAGTCATGACCAATGTTAACAAGTGTAAGCATATAATAGTCATGACCAATGTTAACAAGTATAAGCATATAATAGTCGTGACCAATGTTAACAAGTGTAAGCATATAATAGTCGTGACCAATGTTAACAAGTGTAAGACATATAATAGTCGTGACCAATGTTAACAAGTGTAAGCATATAATAGTCGTGACCAATGTTAACAAGTGTAAGCATATAATAGTCATGACCAATGTTAACAAGTGTAAGCATATAATAGTCATGACCAATGTTAACAAGTGTAAGCATATAATAGTCATGACCAATGTTAACAAGTGTAAGCATATAATAGTCGTGACCAATGTTAACAAGTTTAAGCATATAATAGTCGTGACCAATGTTAACAAGTGTAAGCATATAATAGTGGTGACCAATGTTAACAAGTGTAAGCATATAATAGTCTTGACCAATGTTAACAAGTGTAAGCATATAATAGTCATGACCAATGTTAACAAGTGTAAGCATATAATAGTCATGACCAATGTTAACAAGTGTAAGCATATAATAGTCATGACCAATGTTAACAAGTGTAAGCATATAATAGTCATGACCAATGTTGACAAGTGTAAGCATATAATAGTCATGACCAATGTTAACAAGTGTAAGCATATAATAGTCGTGACCAATGTTAACAAGTGTAAGCATATAATAGTCATGACCAATGTTAACAAGTGTAAGCATATAATAGTCTTGACCAATGTTAACAAGTGTAAGCATATAATAGTCGTGACCAATGTTAACAAGTGTAAGCATATAATAGTCGTGACCAATGTTAACAAGTGTAAGCATATAATAGTCGTGACCAATGTTAACAAGTGTAAGCATATAATAGTCATGACCAATGTTAACAAGTGTAAGCATATAATAGTCGTGACCAATGTTAACAAGTGTAAGCATATAATAGTCATGACCAATGTTAACAAGTGTAAGCATATAATAGTCATGACCAATGTTAACAAGTGTAAGCATATAATAGTCATGACCAATGTTAACAAGTGTAAGCATATAATAGTGGTGACCAATGTTAACAAGTGTAAGCATATAATAGTCATGACCAATGTTAACAAGTGTAAGCATATAATAGTGGTGACCAATGTTAACAAGTGTAAGCATATAATAGTCATGACCAATGTTAACAAGTGTAAGCATATAATAGTCATGACCAATGTTAACAAGTGTAAGCATATAATAGTCATGACCAATGTTAACAAGTGTAAGACATATAATAGTCGTGACCAATGTTAACAAGTGTAAGCATATAATAGTGGTGACCAATGTTAACAAGTGTAAGCATATAATAGTCCTGACCAATGTTAACAAGTGTAAGCATATAATAGTCGTGACTAATGTTAACAAGTGTACGCATATAATAGTCATGACCAATGTTGACAAGTGTAAGCATATAATAGTCGTGACCAAATGTTAACAAGTCATAAAAGCATTTTCAGCATATGATAGAATGATGTGCCAGATTTCTGATGTTAACGAAATTATAAAAATAAGAGACAAAGACATTCAAAGAAAGAAAGCACAAACCTAATGCCAATAGATGGGAAACGGGAGGGATGGTAACAGCTATGAATTTGATATAATTTCAGCCGGAACAGACTATTAATTGCTTGTTTGTCCTTTGGGGGGGGGGGGGGGGGCAAGAGGAGGGTGGGGATGGAGGAGGGTTCATCTTAGATTGGAGACGCTAATCTGCTTATCTTATGTCTACCAGGCTAGATTTGTAGGGTTTCTGTTGCTGATACAGAGCTTTTAGCAACCCTGAGCCAGACTGTAAGTGTTCAGCTGTTCGTTGGCATCTCATGACCACTTACGCAGGATGTTTGAGAATCTAGTGACCTCACAAGTTTTTGTGGTTGAGGTCCCGATTTTGAGTGCATTAACTTAACTTTGGTGTGATTATACCTATTATACACCCACGATAAGATAAAAAGCTCCAATAATAATATTGATACCCATGAACCTGCAGAAGTTTAGGAACTCTCAGTAAGGGATACAGTTGATCAAGCTTCTGATTGAGTAACCCCACAATATGTTGGATCCTGTCCTGTACTTTCATTGTAAAGCACAAAGCTCAGGGATCTATTGCAGCTACTGACTGAAGACACACACCCTACAAGTTTGTTGATGTATTGGCTGCTCAGATGTTCCTGCTAGACAATATAGGATCTCATCGAGTATATTTCTCACCTCATAAGATTCCTCTCACCTGACATCATGTGCTTTAAGATCTATCTTTAAAATCAGTTTTTTGGTTTTTGAAGCCAATATTTCAACTCAAAAAATTCGGTCTTCATCAGGTCAAATTAAAAACAGAACAGCAGATGAAAACGATAGACGATACGAGTGTTTTCGGGGGGTGGGGGGGGGGACTTCAGGCTCACTAACATCACAAAGGATTCAAGACCTGAAAGTGTTTTTTTATAGCTAAAATCGACCAGAACCAGTTCAGGATATTATGAAGCTGCCAAAGTGTGTTTTGGCGGAGATATAATTAATAAGACTGGAGTATTTCGGTTGAAATATTGGCTTCAAAAATAAAAAATAAATGATCTATCTTAAGGCGGGATCCATTTGTTCGGGAAATTTTTTTTAAAGATTATTTATTCATTCTATAGTATAGTTCATGTAGTATTTCTATTTCAAGTTTCAGAGCATTTGAAGGCTTCACTGCAAAGTTATACACTTTTGTCCATGCTATTGACTACAATCATAAATTCGAAGTTACGAACCTGAAAGGAAGATAGAGAACATAATAATGTACTTTTTTCAAGAGCCGTTATCTCAAAATGAGTTATTTCAAGTTTGTCTGCACATAACTGGGCCATGCTTTGTCCTATATCAACTTTAATATATCATTTGAAAGCTCTTTTCATACTCTTTCATTTGAATGGAAAGAATCTACTAAAAAAAATCTATGGGCGAGATATTAGCCCTGGAATGTTGCTAATCATGAGAAAAACACTGACCTTTCTTAAAAATCCATTTTACAAGTTATGATGTTTTCATCCATTCAAAATGTATGTCTGTGGGTTCTCTAAGTGCTGTCAAAATTGTAAGTGGTTCTGTCACACAGGTGTTGAGTAAAGTGCAATAATGTGAAATCACCTTGGTGTCCACAACTGTCCACAACTCTGACCAGGATGGCGCTAGGTCAAAACTAAATATACCATTGGAAAGCTCTCTGAATGAGCAGCATTTTGGTACTAATTTTAACATCATAGTATATAGAACAAAAAAGTTATGAACGAATTAAAAAAAATGTCCCAGAAATGGATTAGTCCCGCCTTAAAACATTTCTCATCTCTGACATAATACTCGAGCCCTCCAATATTTCCCACTAAAATCTCGGACTCCAAAATGCATACATGAGGGTAAAGACTCCTTCGCCCTCATCTTACATACACGTGCAGAGAAACAGCTTGCATGATTTCAACCTCTTACAGCTTTTAGGGAGCCCAAATCCTCAATAATGCAGTAGAACCTTCCATCATCCAGACCACTAGTCCTCCAGAAACTCAAACTATCCACATATCCAAAGGCTATATGGCATGCAAAGGGTGTCAAGTCCTCTCAGTTTTGAAGTGCCCAGTCATTCATGTATCAAGAAGAGAGCTGCTGAAAGAGTCGAGCATGGCAGCCAGGGTCAACGTAAGAGAACCACACTCTATTGAGAAGCACAAAGAAGTGCTGCATAAGCTGAAACATCTGAGTGCTTGGCAACTATCCATTCTTTGCCTCCAAGACAGCATAGGTATTCCATGGAAAGGAAAGTCATGAGGAGAGTCAAGGAAGCTCTGGATAATTCAGGTAAGATATACAGAGCTAGCAATACCAGAGACTTACAATGAACAGGAGACTCGTCTTCTCTCACCCAATAATCCAACCAATGAAGAAGCAGTGGAAATGCCCGAGAAGGATCTTAAATGGTACTAGCACCAGACAGATGTTCAAGCAACCTCACTTCTCCATTAAAAAAAATATATGTGGGACTTGGCATGCAAAGTTAAAGCAAAGGCCATTCCAATCATGTACAACGACAACAATCATTATGTTCCTTCCCATGTACTAGTAATATATGCGAAGCATCGACTGGCCAAGCAATGGTGCGATGGAGAAAGCAACCCGATGCCTTATTGTACAAACACTTTAAATCTTCTCAATATATTTGCTCTGGACATTGCCCTAGCCCTAGCAGAGCTGAAGCCCTAATACTGTGCACTGATCTGGACATCATTGACGTCATCATATTATAAGGGAAGTAGCTAAGCAGTGTATCTATTATATATTGCTTCTAAGGTTACGGCGAGCCTGCTCAGATACTCTCCAGATTCAGTGACAATCATTTCAAGTTTAGCAGGTTGTCACACCTGGACAATTAAGTAGCTATTTCAGAATGCAACTCCACCATCCTTTCCCATCAGCATCACGCACCTGTTCTCACTTGCCTGTGAGCCTTTTCTTTCTCTGTTTAAAATCTGCTGCTGTTTTCTGATCGCTGTCTTCACTATGACAATGGTTTACATACAAGCTCACATTATTTAAGGTGGGTGACCATTCAAACTTGTTATGGGTGAACCGTACAATACAGTGAATACATACATAGATACATACATAGATAGATACATAGATACATACATAGATACATAGATAGATACATAGATAGATACACAGATAGATACATAGATACATACATAGATAGATACATAGATACATACATAGATACATAGATACATACATAGATACATAGATACATACATAGATACATACATAGATACATACATAGATACATACATAGATACATAGATACATAGATACATACATAGATAGATACATAGATAGATACATACATAGATACATACATAGATAGATACATAGATAGATACATACATAGGTACATACATAGATACATACATAGATACATACATAGATAGATACATAGATAGATACATACATAGATACATAGATAGATACATAGATACATACATAGATAGATACATACATAGATACATACATAGATACATACATAGATACATGGATACATACATACATGTAGATACATAGATATGGTGGCAATACCAAGTTTTCTATCCAACTCCCCACTGAGGACTCGCTTCGCTTGCCAATTATCCCTTCCCTCAACAAACTGTAATCTCAGTCATATATACTGCGTACGTAGTCAGTGTACACGAGTATATTTTAATTGTATAATATACATTGCAGTTTTTAATGCACTAGTTATGAATATAATGAACCTTGGTTGTCCGTTATTAATCCCTAGCCTTACAGATGACCAAGCTTCTACTGTAGTAAAATGATTGATGATAGATGGCATTAATTCACCTAGCACTTGGAACCCCACTCCAGCAGATGACTGGAGATGAAAGGTCACACCACCACCTCATCTGTCAGTCGCAGTGCAAATATGACCCCCCACCCCACCCCAGTTTGGGGAAGTGCCAGAAACTTTGACACACTGGGATTTTAGGTGGCTAGGGTGCATCCCTCCTATAGTTGTGTACAAGCATGCTATTCGAGGTACTCTATAAGATCATCAATAGAAGACATAGTCATGACTAATGTTATCAAGTGAAGGATGAACTAAAAGTGCTCAAATATTTTAAAGAAAAGTTTTACCTGATAACTTAAACAACTAGCACTTACATAATTAAAGAATGATATGCCAGATTGCTGGAAATGTTTGAAGAGAAATGTAAAATATAACGATTATATAAAAAGTGCGCAAAGAAGAGGGGAAAAAATCGACTTCAAAGCAAGAAAGTGCAAGTTTAATGCCAGTAATTCAGCTGGGGAAACCGCCTCTACTCAAGTATATGCAGTAATATTTTTCTTTAGGGGAGGAGAGGGGAATCTTAGACCCTACTAATTGGAAGCAAATGGAATTAAGCCAAATAAAATATAATTCGTGCATTAGTAACTGATGTATAGGAGAGCAATAAGGTGAAAATGGGCTAATACACGCGTCATGAAGTGACCAATTTCTTGGCTTTTTATGTTAATTGAGCATTTCTGGTGATAATGAGTTGACCTCGCACGCTGAAAGTTCTTCTGAAGAAAGATTCATTCCTGCAAATGTTGGTGCCATCTTGACTTACGAAAGGATTTCCTTCAACACCTGGAATGAAAAGAACGTTTTATAATTTTCAAAAAGTGGTCACACGGTTTACTGAATGATTGGCTACAAACTAGTATGCTGGTGCAAACATGCTATGGCCTGGACATGAATGCATTACCCACAGTTATTATAAACATGCTATGGCCTGGACATGAATGCATTACCCACAGTTATTATAAACATGCTATGGCCTGGACATGAATGTATTACCCACAGTTATTATAAACATGCTTATGGCCTGGACATGAATGCATTACCCACAGTTATTATAAACATGCTATGGCCTGGACATGAATGCAGTTATTATAAACATGCTATGCATGCTATGGCCTAGACATGAATGCATTACCCACAGTTATTATACTGAGGTGAGTTAACTTACATGCTATTAACAAGTCATTCAGTTTAACAACATCAGATTCATATTCCAAGTGGTTGTTTGAGATAGTTAAATCTAACAGAGACATAAAAGCAGTTACAGATAACAGATAAAAAAAAAAAAATAAGCTAATAATAACAATAATATAAATTACTGCGAATGGAATCCATCGTTTTGAGAACAGGATCCACTTCTTGTAGTAGATTTCCATCTAAGCTGAAATCCACCATTACAATTATTATCGACTACACACTATATATTCGCTTCCTAGTCTTACCAAAGGGTTTGTAATTTATCCAGTAGTTGAAGAGCTGACGGTATTTCTGTGATATTGTTGTCCACTAATATGAGAGTCTCCAAACTAAATGACAAAATAATTAATAGGAACTTGGCAACTATCCATGTAAACCACACACAATTAATTAATATTGATAGTTTTAATAGCAGATGGGCAAGTGTAAATTAACACTCACTGGTTAGCACTACTACTAAGAAGTGCTTGTTGAAGTCATTAACTAATAGACCACGAAGTACATTTGTGTGTGTGTTTGTGCTATTTTAACTTTGTCTGTTCATATCATTAGAATGCAAATATAATAATAAGCTGCAGTTTGTACAAGAATCAGCTCCAGTGAGGGACGCAAACAAATGCTATGTGTAGCGGTGCTGTCTACAAAGCAAGGAATCGATCCACAAGCAACTCCTTCCTTAAGAATTAAGGCACTCAGAATAATTCCAGATAAGCACAGGCGCTCTATAGTAGGGCTTCCATAAATAGCAGTAAAGGCCTACAGGACGACAGTTATGATCGTCATCCAGTTATGATCGTCATCCATTTTTGATCGTCATCCATTTTCTAATCATATTACTCTGTTGCCAAAATAGAATTAAAGTTTTAAAACTATTATAGCCGTCTACTGGGTGTGTGCAGGTAAACAAGATGTGGTTTATATAGCACACAGGGGTTCATTAAATAGTAGTATATAGTAGTAGTAGTAGTAGTAGTAGTAGTAGTAGTAGTAGTAGTAGTAGTAGTAGTAATAATAATTAGCAATAATTAAATTAAAAAATATAACAATAAAAAATAATCGTTAGCACATATCGTTAGCACATATGGTTTATTATTAAATAATAATAATAATAATAATAATAATAATAATAATAATAATAATAATAATAATAATAATAATAATAATAATAATAATAATAATAATAATAATAATAATAATAATAATAATAATAATAATAATAATAATAATAATAATAATAATAATAATAAATATTAATAATAATAATAATAATTTTATTTATTTATTATAACAACAAATTAATATAAACAAACAATAATATGCCGAATAACTACCAATAAAGAACTAGCTAGCTAATTTAAGTAAGAAATAGTCATCACTAGTATACTGACTAGTGCCTAACACCGCTGCAGTGTTCCCATGCTGAATAATAATAATAATAACAACAACAACAACAACAACAACAACAACAACAACAACAACAACAACAATAATAATAAATTAGTAATATTATGATAATAAATTTAAAAAATGGTGACCAATGTCCAAGCTTGAAGTTACAGTGGTCTGTCGTGCTATAAAAAGTAGTACTTATGTATATACAATAAATAAGTGTACTTGAATAAATGCTACGACACATCAGAAACTGAATGTACAACTAACTAATCTCCTGCACGGGTTCGGAATGCAACAAGATGAAGGCTAGAGCGTCTAGTCGAGAGAGTAAATTTTAAGTAGTTGATTATTGAGGTCATTGTAATCTGGTTATGTCAACCTAGAGTTTGTTGAGAGGTTTATAATGCCTGGAATTCACCCCCTGCAATTCAACATTCATACCCCCAACTTTGATAGAGAGAAGGCAGCAAGTATTATATTCATTCTACCAACATACCTTGAGAGGGAGTTGCATATTTTTTCAGGAATGCTTTCCAGAACATTCCTACTCAAATCTAATTTTGTAAGTTGCTTCAAAGAGCAAAAGTCAAAACCATCGACTTCATCACTTGAGAGAAGATTATGAGCAAGAGACAAAGATTCCAATGCCACCAGCTTGTTCAACCCTACACAAGAAAATCAAATAAAACAAACATTATTGATGAGTACTGCACACAACTATGTATTGTACACTAGCAGTTGGAAGCAGGTATATTACCAGCAAGTGTGCTAGTACTCCCTACATAGCTTGCCCTAAAAATGGCTGACAGTTAAATTAAAAACCTAAAATATATATATATATATACTTAGAAGGTAGTTTGCTGAGAAGGCTACAAATAGTGCTCAATGCTGTATTAAGGCAGAGCTATTAAATATAGAAAAGTACTGGGATGGCTAGACTAGCCATCCCAGTACTTTTCTATATATATATATATATATATTTTAAAGCTTATACACAGCTAGAACCAACATCGCAAGTTTCTTAGCTGCCTAAACAGCTGCTAATACCTCCAAAAAGACTTTTAGCATGTCTTAGTAAATGTAATATACAAGCAGACCTTAAAAAAAAAGTATTTTTTTTTAACTGGTGAGATTCACCTTCAGGGTCTATCTTTATGTATCTATTTTTCCCTTGCATAACTGGCATAACTGGCATACAATAAGTCCATTCATAACAATATCCGGAAGACTTCAATGCCAACGACTACCTCAACTACAGATAAAGCTGTGGTTAAGGATTACGATGTGGGTAAGGTTCAGTGACTCAACCTAGCTAGCTCTCGTGTGCTGTTATAAGCTGAACAAGTGACCATAGAGTGGATTTACTGAGAATCTTTTCATATATATATGTATATATATATTCATATATATATCTGTTGTTTGGTTGAGGAGTGCTCTCCTGTAATTACCAAGTCCTTGAAAGAGGCTGTAGCTGGTCCTCCACCAAGGACCTGACAGTAACAAACCAATGACCAATCCAAACCTCTGATAACAGTTATAAAATGCAAGGAGCATTCTCCACTCTTCTATTTGTGGAGTTCTCTTACTACAATTTGATCAACCAAGGGGCTGACTTATCCTAATTTCTAATGTTCGTATGGTTCTTATTATCCGAAAATAAAAACTTGAATAATTAATTTATTCAATTAAACTTAAAATAATATCACCGCTGGCATGTGGCTATGTGCACTACCTTCTTTGAAGCCTGTCGATGTCTGTTTGGAAGTATTTGAAGCCAAAGGATGGACTCCCTGATCCTCAAGACCTTACCAACCCTTTACCATCTGAAGCAATTAACAGAGAAGTTGAACCTTGTTACAGCCACTGCATATCTACTGCTGGAATTGGTAGGTTGCCTTTCACACATCAGTAGTTCTCCAACAGCTGCAGTTAACTTCTAGCTACACACAGACATTAGTCTACTATACTTAAAACTACTTACTGAACTACTTCTAGCTAAACACAGACATTAGTCTACTATACTTGAACTACTTACTGAACTACTTCTAGCTACACACAGACATTAGTCTACTATACTTAAACTACTTACTGAACTACTTCTAGCTACACACAGACATTAGTCTACTATACTTAAACTACTTACTGAACTACTTCTAGCTACACACAGACATTAGTCTACTATACTTAAACTACTTACTGAACTACTTCTAGCTACACACAGCATTAGTCTACTATACTTAAACTACTTACTGAACTACTTCTAGCTACACACAGCATTAGTCTACTATACTTAAACTACTTACTGAACTACTTCTAGCTACACACAGACATTAGTCTACTATACTTAAACTACTTACTGAACTACTTCTAGCTACACACAGCATTAGTCTACTATACTTAAACTACTTACTGAACTACTTCTAGCTACACACAGCATTAGTCTACTATACTTAAACTACTTACTGAACTACTTCTAGCTACACACAGACATTAGTCTACTATACTTAAACTACTTACTGAACTACTTCTAGCTACACACAGCATTAGTCTACTATACTTAAACTACTTACTGAACTACTTCTAGCTACACACAGCATTAGTCTACTATACTAAAACTACTTACTGAACCTCTTCTAGCTAACCACAGCATTAGTCTACTATGCTAAAACTACTTACTGAACCTCTTCTAGCTACACACAGACATCGTGCTACTATACTAGAACTATGTACTTATTGAACTACGTAGTGTGTAGGTAATACATTTTCAATCACTTTCGAAAATAAAATAACATGAAAAAAATTTCTCTTGAATCTTTCATAAATTGAAATAATGCCAAATTACGGCATACTATATAGAAACAACAACAAAATTACAGTCTACTATATAGAAACAACAACAAAACTAATTAAAAAAAGCAAATAGAGACGAGAACAAAAATGTTTGCATTCCAATTGACTTTATCAACAAAGAAAGCAAACAAAACAATATCTATGGAGACCACAACCTAGTAGATAACCCTTTACCATTTGTACTGCTTTCGATTTTAAATGGTAAAGGGTCAACTAACTGGTTGTGGTCTACATGGTACAGTCTTATTTCCTTTCTTCTCTGACAAATAAAGTTGTTCATTTCAATTTAAAAACATTTTTTGTTCTTGTACTCGACACTGCTGCACTGCGCAATAATGTAGAGAGGATGTTGATTGGAATTTGGTTCTGTTGCTTGTGGCTTGTGGATTGGTCATTGCTAAGTTGGTAAGCACGTTTAACTGGTGTTGGTTGGGTATTGGAGGTGGTCTGTGGCTAAAGGTAAGCTTCTTAAGCATTCTAATTATGGTCTCATAGAGGTGATCTTTGGTGAGTGGGCTATCAAAAGAAGGACCATTACAAACCTTTCAAAGTGTCCATTTGGTTCAATGAGCAGTGGTTGACATTTAGCTCAAGTAGATACCGTAGGGAAGACAGGTCCACATCAACTCCACCGTCGTTACCTAAATTCACATTTCTGACATGCACAGCAAATATGAGAAGAAGGAAAAAATCTTTCAACACAACATTGAAAATGACTCACATAATCTCTAGGACCTGCAGGTGCTGCAAAAGAGCCCAGAGGTATCTGAGAGACAAGGCACTTCTTTCTAGGATTCTCACTCGAGAGCACTGCAAAAAAAAATGCACCTGATCTCTCTCTTTCAAAGAAATGATATAAACACTCAATGGACTCTCAGTTGACATTACGAAATTACAATGACCTACTCAAGAATCAACTTGAAATTTAATCTCTTGATGCTTAGGAATAATGAGACGCTAACTATTCGTGCTGAAGGCTACGTCAAGAGTTCAAGTTGATTATTGAGGTCATTATAATATAAATTACTTTCTAAATAAAGTGGCATGAGTCCTATTGTTCCTCTCTTACTACTGAACTAAAAGTTAAAAGCTAGCTTGGAGTGTACCTCGACAAGTTAGTGGCAACATACAGTGGAACCTCCGAATAACGGATGCATCGGGGTAAGGATTTCTGTCCATTATTTGGAGGTGTTCTTTATTCAGAGTTGTTTTTCCTTCATTAACATAGGTGTCTAACGTGGATTGTACGTCCATTAATCTATCTTCAATCCAACATGGATATTACATGCAGATGTCATAATGTTTATGAGATGCTGTGAACATTATCAAGTCATATCACATGTCAAGTTATTCACTGTGAAGCTCTTGGGTTTTGGCATTAATTGAATGAAGACAAGCTACTTGATCAGTTAAAGAACTGGTACTTGAGGCTTTTCCAACAAAAAAAGCCACTTCCTCTAACGATAGGTGGCTTCTCCATAGTTTCTCAACTTGGGGGGGAGGTGGCAGTAGGTCTGGGTCTTCTCTATCTGTAAGTGCTTCCTCACCTTCAACAGAGGATGTTTGGCTTGCCAAGAAGCTTTCTTCCCTGGGATTATCATCACATTCAGTTCATGCAGGAAGATTGCTGGCTCCATTAACATGCTCATCAGTGGACTACTACCCTGGGTGGCTCCATTAACATGTTCATCAGGTGAACTACTATCCTGGGTGGCTCCATTAACATGTTCATCAGGTGAACTACTACCCTGGGTGGCTCCATTAACATGCTCATCAGGTGAACTACTACCCTGGGTGGCTCCATTAACATGCTCATCAGGTGGAGTACTACCCTGGGTGGCTCCATTAACATGTTCATCAGGTGAACTACTACCCTGGGTGGCTCCATTAACATACTCATCAGGTGAACTACTACCCTGGGTGGCTCCATTAACATACTCATCAGGTGAACTACTATCCTGGGTGGCTCCATTAACATGCTCATCAGGTGAACACTACCCTGGGTGGCTCCATTAACATGCTCATCAGGTGAACACTACCCTGGGTGGCTCCATTAACATGCTCATCAGGTGGACTACTACCCTGGGTGGCTCCATTAACATGCTCATCAGGTGGACTACTACCCTGGGTGGCTCCATTAACATGCTCATCAGGTGGACTACTACCCTGGGTGGCTCCATTAACATGCTCATCAGGTGGACTACTACCCTGGGTGGCTCCATTAACATACTCATCAGGTGAACTACTATCCTGGGTGGCTCCATTAACATGCTCATCAGGTGAACACTACCCTGGGTGGCTCCATTAACATGCTCATCAGGTGAACACTACCCTGGGTGGCTCCATTAACATGCTCATCAGGTGGACTACTACCCTGGGTGGCTCCATTAACATGCTCATCAGGTGGACTACTACCCTGGGTGGCTCCATTAACATGCTCATCAGGTGGACTACTACCCTGGGTGGCTCCATTAACATGCTCATCAGGTGGACTACTACCCTGGGTGGCTCCATTAACATACTCATCAGGTGAACACTACCCTGGGTGGCTCTATTAACATACTCATCAGGTGAACTACTATCCTGGGTGGCTCCATTAACATGCTCATCAGGTGAACACTACCCTGGGTGGCTCCATTAACATGCTCATCAGGTGAACACTACCCTGGGTGGCTCCATTAACATGCTCATCAGGTGGACTACTACCCTGGGTGGCTCCATTAACATGCTCATCAGGTGGACTACTACCCTGGGTGGCTCCATTAACATGCTCATCAGGTGGACTACTACCCTGGGTGGCTCCATTAACATGCTCATCAGGTGGACTACTACCCTGGGTGGCTCCATTAACATGCTCATCAGGTGGACTACTACCCTGGGTGGCTCCATTAACATACTCATCAGGTGAACACTACCCTGGGTGGCTCCATTAACATACTCATCAGGTGGACTACTACCCTGGGTGGCTCCATTAACATGCTCATCAGGTGAACTACTACCCTGGGTGGCTCCATTAACATGCTCATCAGGTGAACTACTACCCTGGGTGGCTCCATTAACATACTCATCAGGTGAACTACTACCCTGGGTGGCTCCATTAACATGCTCATCAGGTGGACTACTACCCTGGGTGGCTCCATTAACATACTCATCAGGTGGACTACTACCCTGGGTGGCTCCATTAACATGCTCATCAGGTGAACTACTACCCTGGGTGGCTCCATTAACATGCTCATCACTACCCTGGGTGGCTCCATTAACATGCTCATCACTACCCTGGGTGGCTCCATTAACATGCTCATCACTACCCTGGGTGGCTCCATTAACATGCTCATCAGGTGAACTACTACCCTGGGTGGCTCCATTAACATGCTCATCAGGTGGAGTACTACCCTGGGTGGCTCCATTAACATGCTCATCAGGTGAACTACTACCCTGGGTGGCTCCATTAACATGCTCATCAGGTGAACTACTACCCTGGGTGGCTCCATTAACATGCTCATCAGGTGAACTACTATCCTGGGTGGCTCCATTAACATGCTCATCAGGTGGACTACTACCCTGGGTGGCTCCATTAACATGCTCATCACTACCCTGGGTGGCTCCATTAACATGCTCATCAGGTGGACTACTACCCTGGGTGGCTCCATTAACATGCTCATCAGGTGAACTACTACCCTGGGTGGCTCCATTAACATGCTCATCAGGTGGACTACTACCCTGGGTGGCTCCATTAACATACTCATCAGGTGGACTACTACCCTGGGTGGCTCCATTAACATGCTCATCAGGTGAACTACTACCCTGGGTGGCTCCATTAACATGCTCATCAGGTGGACTACTACCCTGGGTGGCTCCATTAACATGCTCATCAGGTGGACTACTACCCTGGGTGGCTCCATTAACATGCTCATCTGGTGAACAACTATCCTGGGTGACGATTGCCAAGTTCAAGTCCTGCATCACTGCCTTTAGAAGCATCTTCCTTGTTTAAGCTGCTCTCACCCCCTCATATTAGAACCCCGCCACTTCTGAAGCATTTGGACATCATTTCTGGCTTTACTTCCGCCATGCCTGGGCTATCCACCTGAGGCAGTTAGTCCATTAATAGCCTTTGCTACCTCAGAAGCACAACTTCAATCATCCATCACACATACTGAAGGGGAAGCAATGATAATTAACCTTGAACTTCTGGATGGTCCACACATCTAGTGGCTGAAGGTCAGACGTGTACTTGGTGGAAGAGAATTTAGTTTTATATTCACAACTTCAAATTAAATTAACTCACTCGACGTTTCAGTGGATGCGCTAGTCTTCACTAGGAAGTTGTAGCTATGTCAACTGAGAGTATGTTTATAATGCTGTATCCTATCTAGGCTTTTTAGTTGATGACAATACTTGACTGGTAAACTATCTTTACCCATACCTGGAAAACACCTGTGGTTCTTCCGATTCCTAGATGATAGTAGGGGTCTCCTCATCACCAGCTGCTTATACTTCTGCCCAAATCCCTCAAAAAGCATCCAGTTTCATCTACAGTAGGTTTTAAATATCTTCCTTCACACACACCCTCAAGATTTCAGGCAACCTCTCCTCCATGAAGCTACAGTATCCCCCTAAACGTCACCTGATTCTCCACACACACTCTTCTAATGTTACATAGACGCTTCCACTTTTCTAACCATCCATCATGACTTCCTCCTTGTCCAGGCCTGCAGCCATTGCCTGGCTTTTTCAATAAGCTAAGGTCTACAAGGGTAAATGTTCCTTGAGCATGCCAGCAGGTACCATTGGTCAGCAGGTACCATTGGCATTCACTTCCGAGTACTCAGACATGCGAGATTCGTTGCTTGCATGCAACAAAGAGATTCAAACATTAACTTCACACAAAGTGACAATTTTCCGGATCTGGTGTTGTCTGGTCCATGAGATCGAGAGTAGCCCTGACTGCACAAGTGGCACTACAAAGCTAGCCAGTGAGTTATTTCCCAGCCTGTCAATGGCGGACTCAGTACTGGTGCGATGTCTTTGAGTGTAGCAGAGTTCAGTTCTACATCAGAGAACATCGCATAGACAACAAAATACGGTCGCTTTACATCAGAGAAGTCCTGCAACTCAAACAGGAAGCAGCTAATGTTAAACATCAGTCTACTGTATCCATGGAGAAGTAGGTTATATGCCATAGGTCATGACCTCTACACACACACCCAGTTCCTGACCAGAGACTAATAAAGCACCTGTTGAGGTCACTGGAGACCAGGGTCAACAGAGGAGCGGGATATGAAGTTCCCTGGACCACAGCCTCACACTAACAGAGCAAGAGAAATAACCGTACCTCTCCAAACAAGTGCCTGCCTACTCTGCCTTGTCATATTATTATTATAACTGGAGAGTGTGATCAAGTTATACATTATAATACTGGCCACACACACTGTCCATTGGGCTACAACGGTTGATCTGTGCATGCACTAAGAGCTGTCCATCAGCTGGAATTAAGAGGTATTCGTTACAGGGAAGTGTGCCTCTGCCAAGCCTCAGGTTACAAGATACCAGCTCCACTGCCAAGCTTACCAACTGGACCGCAAGCTATTTATTATCCTCGACAAATTCCAGTCAGGATGGGCTAAAACCTCCAACACAAACTTGGTGTTGAATTGTCCAAGACGTGGTTCACACACTGTATTAAAAGCCCCAACTGATGCTGACGTTTTCAAAGAACCTGATGAAACACACCATCAACTGTTTAGAAGCTTGCTGGAGATTTGGTGAAGTGTCAGACTAGCCAACAATAAGGTACATAGTGTCGGCTATTGGGAATGTCTGTTAGTAAGAGGTTCCTCAGTCTATATTCATGATGACACAGGACTAAATGACAGAAGATTAGCAGGAAAGACCTCGTCATGGGAATTTCCAATTAATATTTAACTGTTCACTTTTAACACTTTGCAATGCTCTAGCAACATCCTGCACTGCTCTAGCAACATCCTGCAGTGCTCCAGCAACATCCTGCAATGCTCCAGCAACATCCTACAATGCTCCAGCAACATCCTGCAGTGCTCCAGCAACATCCTGCAGTGCTCCAGCAACATCCTGCAGTGCTCCAGCAACATCCTGCAGTGCTCCAGCAACATCCTGCAGTGCTCCAGCAACATCCTGCAGTGCTCCAGCAACATCCTGCAGTGCTCCAGCAAGATCCTGCAATGCTCCAGCAACATCCTGCAATGCTCCAGCAACATCCTGCAATGCTCCAGCAACATCCTGCAATGCTCCAGCAACATCCTGCAATGCTCCAGCAACATCCTGCAGTGTTCCAGCAACATCCTGCAGTGCTCTAGCAACATCCTGCAATGCTCCAGCACAACCTGCAGTGCTCAAGCAACATTCTGCCATGCTCTAGCAACATCCTGCAGTGATCCAGCAACATCCTGCAGTGCTCTAGCAACAACCTGCAATGCTCCAGCAACATCCTCTGCGATGCTGCAACATCCTGCAATGCTCTAGCAATACCCTGCAATCTCCCTCTCCTCCAGCAAGAAATAGACGAGAGTCATCCTGAGACCACGCCCATTACATCACAGAAAGATGGTGACCCTTTTGGGGTTATTATTATTATTTTAATCGTTAGCTATAACTTTAGCTATAACTTTTCCCCCAGGAATAATCTTTCCCCACTCTTCACCATTGGACTGCAACTATAATAAGCTGCAGGCTCCATTGAGGTAGACCAACAAAAGCTACACATTGCCACCTCGCTCTCTCTAATGTGGAGAGATCCAGAGTGGTTCCCGGTAAGCATGCCTGTGTTGCTTTCCCCCGAAGATGGGCTTCCAGGAACCTGAACAAAGGCCTGTTGTGATCGGCAGCCAGTGTTGTGCACCAAGATTGTGCATTAATTAGTGTACTAGCTCATTACCAACTTAGCAAGCGCCCACCCACGGGTCAGCTCCCAGTATATCCTTTTCGGAAGGTGAGTGTTATGCACCCACGGAGGCGTGGCACAGATTCTACAGTAATAACATGTGTAGTATCAAGACCGCTAGCTACTTCAAAAGGG
Source organism: Cladorhizidae sp. MBARI D1340-BT2 (assembly GCA_028752905.1). Lineage (NCBI taxonomy): Eukaryota > Metazoa > Porifera > Demospongiae > Poecilosclerida > Cladorhizidae > Cladorhizidae sp. MBARI D1340-BT2. Next base: position 15,717,662 of record JAQNBH010000006.1, on the reverse strand, counting down.
CTAGTTTCTACAGCCTTTAGCAAAGAGAGCTACATGTAATTTGCCCACAAATAATCAAAAGAGAGTCGGTCAGTCTACAAATTGGTCAAGTGCTAGTTTACAAGTTAATTAACTGCAACAGATTGACAGTCAGCGTTTACCGGCTTCACTCGAATAGAAGTCAGTCGGCGACTTCCGTTTATTTCAGCCCAACTACGCAGCCACACAAGTGCTGTGGTATAACACTAGCAAGGTGGAAGAAAACAAAGGCCAGCCTTTTGCGTCTGATCTGCTGAATCAAAAGGCATTTAGCGGGTGCAATTTCCCCCCCCCGAGTCATTGCTGTTGTTAAACATCATCCCACAATAGAGCTAGCTGCAGTCAGTTGCCGAGTTCCTGGTCTCTGTTATTGTCAATGACGACATCATTCATTTCAACTTCTTCTTTATCCTCCTCCTCCAGGGAGGCGAATGGATCTTCTCCATCACAGCTACTCTCTTGCAACAGCTGAAGCAGCTTCAGCAACAGCTCAAGCTGCTTCTCTATCATTCTTAAAGCAGCGAATCTTTCCGTCTTCAGACCCTCCACCTTCACACAAATATTCCGTGAGATATCTTTATCAACATAGCTATTATAGTGTATAGTGCAGTAGAAGAGACTTACCGACTGCACGCTGGTGCTAGTATATTTGGTAATTACGATAATCAACTAGGTGAGCTTCAATTGGAAGACTAGATTTTCGAGCAACTTCTATTCCAGTGAATACGGAGTGTACTCATGCCCGTACACAGGGGGGGTGCCCGGGGGTGCACAGGCACCCCCCTTTCAAAATAATTATATTCATGACAGTACTTGGTGTACATGAATGTATGTATGTATGTATGTATGTATGTATGTATGTATGTATGTATGTATGCATGAAATAGCTAGCTGACATTTTTATTGTTAATCATCAGTTCAACTTCCGTTATACATAAACCATAAACCCTGCTTCATTCCAATCATCAACTCTTAACAAAATGGCTATTCAACACCTTCACCAGAAAACTTTAAAATTATTTCCTGTTATGTTGTACTTTGGACTGCACTCACATGCAGTTGCAAAGTGTGCATAATTTTTGAGTGTAAGTTTCCCTTGGAATAAAGTTATGAAAAGACAGCATCAATCTCAAGACATCCGGTCCTTTTTTAACAAAAGAATTGCCTGTGATGAAGGAGGTAAGTAAAACAATGGTTAGGCTCTAGCTACAATTGAGATTTGATATTTTACTGTAACTTTAGGACTCCCCAGTTCAAGCACCCAGAATGAAGCTCCAAGAAGCCCTTCTCTACCAACGATTCTTCCACCATCAGGTGATAGTGATAATGTTAAATGTGGACGTGAATGTCAAACCTGCCATCCAAATTCCAAGTCAGCAGTCTTCATCAGTTGAACCACCCCTTTTGATGATATTGGGACACGATGATATTATTTACCATTTGAGTGATATTGTGATATTGTTTTTTTGTGGTAATGATTAATTATTTGAGGACCAAATTGACTCTCAGAGCACCTAAAATACAGGCCTGGGGAACATACCCCTAGACCCCTGCAACACGATTTCTTGAATCACATACTAAATTGTGCACCCCCCTTTTCAAAAGTCTGTGTACGGGCCTGGTACTACTATATAAAGTGTATTTCTTCCATTGGACTTACAATTTATTGCCTCTAATGAAATAGTATGTGCCCTGATAAGATATTGCAGCAGCAGGAAATATGAAAGCTCCAGAGAATGTCTGTAGTGGGAGGGGAGAAAGCTTGGCAACCTGACACCGCTGAAGTGATCTTCAAAAGTTGTGGCATTTCAGTTGAGACAGATGGTCACATGATGACAGCATTCACTGTTTATAGCCCGGGCAAGCAGTACAAAGAGCTGCAGCAAACATGGCCAGTGAGACAGCAAAACTCCACAGAAAAGGTGCGGGAGAGACCCACTGACGACTCTCACAAGTTACATAGCTGACCATGAATAAGATGGCTCTAGAATACAGGAGATGGCTAGAGCATGAACACTGCTACAAGTTACATAGCTGACCATGAATAAGATGGCTCTAGAATAGAGGAGATGGCTAGAGCATGAACACTGCTACAAGTGACTTAGCTGACCATGAATAAGATGGCTCTAGAATAGAGGAGATGGCTAGAGCATGAACACTGCTACAAGTGACATAGCTGACCATGAATAAGATGGCTCTAGAATAGAGGAGATGGCTAGAGCATGAACACTGCTACAAGTTACATAGCTGACCATGAATAAGATGGCTCTAGAATACAGGAGATGGCTAGAGCATGAACACTGCTACAAGTTACATAGCTGACCATGAATAAGATGGCTCTAGAGTAGAGGAGATGGCTAGAGCACGAACACTGCTACAAGTTACATAGCTGACCATGAATAAGATGGCTCTAGAATAACAGGAGATGGCTAGAGCGTGAACACTGCTACAAGTTACATAGATGACCATGAATAAGATGGCTCTAGAATACAGGAGATGGCTAGAGCACGAACACTGCTACAAGTTACATAGATAACCATGAATAAGTTGGCTCTAGAATAGAGGAGATGGCTAGAGCACGAACACTGCTACAAGTTACATAGATGACCATGAAGAAGATGGCTCTAGAGTAGAGGAGATGGCTAGAGCACGAACACTGCTACAAGTTACATAGCTGACCATGAATAAGATGGCTCTAGAATAGAGGAGATGGCTAGAGCATGAACACTGCTACAAGTTACATAGCTGACCATTAATAAGAAGGCTCTAGAATAGGGGAGATGGCTAGAGCATGAACACTGCTACAAGTTACATAGCTGACCATGAATAAGATGGCTCTAGAATAGAGGAGATGGCTAGAGCATGAACACTGCTACAAGTTACATAGATGACCATGAATAAGATGGCTCTAGAATAGGGGAGATGGCTAGAGCACGAACACTGCTACAAGTTACATAGCTGACCATGAATAAGATGGCTCTAGAATAGAGGAGATGGCTAGAGCATGAACACTGCTACAAGTTACATAGATGACCATGAATAAGATGGCTCTAGAATAGGGGAGATGGCTAGAGCACGAACACTGCTACAAGTTACATAGCTGACCATTAATAAGATGGCTCTAGAATAGGGGAGATGGCTAGAGCATGAACACTGCTACAAGTTACATAGCTGACCATGAATAAGATGGTAGAATAGAGGAGATGGCTAGAGCACATGATCAGTAATTGTCACCTGTTTGAGCACGGTGATCTTGTGCAAATAATAGAACACATCCTTGAATAGTACGCACCCTCAAATAGTACGCGCGGCTAGGAAGCTCATAGAAAGCGTGTGTTCTAATCAAGAATAAGGCACCTATATAGACCAAATTTCCTCTATTAGGAACAGCCCCTGCAATTGTAACCACATTACTAGCTCAGTCACAATTAGTCATAGTAACCGCCCCTGCAATTGTAACCACATTACCATCTCAGTCACAATTAGTCATAGTAACCGCCCCTCCAATTGTTAACTGCAGAGGCAAATAGCAATAAGACACAAATAGCAAAATAAGACACGCCCAAATAATTGCTCGCTAAACTTATACACTGAGAACTGAAGAGAACTGGAAATAAATTCAGGGAAAAAATTCTGTACCAACAGCAGGGCTTGAACCTTGACTTCTACTTTCTGGGCAGGGTACTCAACCCATGAGCCAGCACCCAAACATTTAGAAGTCCTCCGAACTTAAACTCCTTCACACCCTCACCCAATAGTAACCGCCCTTCTGATTGTAGTAACCGCCCTTCTGATTGTAGCCACCTTTACAATAGTAATATGGCAGGTGTAGATTGGATACAAGTCATGGAGGCCACTTAACACCACTGATCTGAACACGTCGGTCGACCAAACACTACAAGAAGCCCTACCCACAGCAATCTAGTGGAAACAATTCCTTTGTGCATGCGTACCATTCGCCTAACATGGAATCTCCCCCAGCAGTTTCTCCCGATCTTTCTCCTCACTACGTGTCCAAGCAGAGAGCATCGCTAGACCTGCTCAAATGAGACAAAAAGTTGTTCTTGATATCGATGTAGGCTCAAGATCTGTAATTACTGGGAGAAGTTTAGCTGGAGTAGAGGCGGAACACAATGTTGGAAATTAGCCTGTCCGCGATTTTAGAGTATCAAGGCCAAGCTGAAGACCTGAAGTTCAGTTCTGCGCAAAATTTCAGTTATCTGAACACTGGCTGGTTCCAAGTTCGGATAAGTGGCCTCCTACTGGATATTTAAATATACACAAACTTTGAACATCCTTCAACAAAAAAATTTGTATGAAACACACACCCATTTTTGTTTCCCTGCACATGCCCAGTAGATTGCTGCATCATTGGAAAGCTCATAAAAATTTACTCCCAGTTTTGATGGGAAGAGAACAAAAATTTAAAAAAAATGTGAACGGTGTCTTCCTGGCCTTGACTACTGTTCCTGGAAGTCCTCGGGGGAAACTTGCACTAGCATCTGTGCTTACCTGGAATCACTCTGAGTCCCATTGCAGTCTGAAGGAAGTGCTCTTAGGTGGGTTGCTTACCTGGAATCACTCTGAGTCCCTTTGCAGTCTGAAGCAAGTGCTCTTAGATGGGTTGCTTACCTGGAATCACTCTGAGTCCCTTTGCAGTCTGAAGGAAGTGCTCTTAGGTGGGTTGCTACCTGGAATCACTCTGAGTCCCTTTGCAGTCTGAAGGAAGTGCTCTTAGGGTTGCTTACCTGGAATCACTCTGAGTCCCTTCGCAGTCTGAAGCAAGTGCTCTTAGGTGGGTTGCTACCTGGAATCACTCTGAGTCCCTTTGCAGTCTGAAGGAAGTGCTCTTAGGGTTGCTTACCTGGAATCACTCTGAGTCCCTTCGCAGTCTGAAGCAAGTGCTCTTAGATGGGTTGCTTACCTGGGATCACTCTGAGTCCCTTTGCAGTCTGAAGGAAGTGCTCTTAGATTTCTTTGCTACAAGCTTTGTGGCACTGATTCCTATACCAAAGTGTAGTTTATTGTATTATACTTGTGTTCTAATGGTGGTATGAAAAGTTTGAAAATTTAATCAGATATAGCTTTAATTAAATATTAAGATTTATAGGGAGATTTTTAAAAAAAATTGGGAATTAGTTGAGGCTGGTTTCTATTAGTGTACAAATATATATCAAGTTAGTTAATGTTACAATCCAGTATAGGTTCGTGTATAAATATAGTCCTAGTTATAGCCTATTAATAACTAAACCACTCTCACCTGAGTTGGGAAGAAATTGATTACATTGAGAAGACAACACCTCTTATGGCATTTTCTCAGTTGACACTTGCAATATAGCACATCTGTTAGGCAATAAACTAATAATTATAATGATCACATGATACCCACCGTTCGGAAATGTGATGGCAAAATGGTGAGTACAACCCTTTCATTAGTCTGGAAAATCCTGATTACGTCTTCATGTGCGAAGTTCTGCACTGGCTTTTCGCCAATGCTGACAATCTACGAGAAGTAAACACAGACGGGAATTCAACTCTGAGAAGTAAACACAGACAGGAATTCAACTACGAGAAGTAAACACAGACAGGAATTCAACTCCGAGAAGTAAACACAGACAGGAATTCAACTACGAGAAGTAAACAGACAGGAATTCAACTACGAGAAGTAAACACAGACAGGAATTCAACTCCGGGAAGTAAACACAGACAGGAATTCAACTACGAGAAGTAAACACAGACAGGAATTCAACTCCGAGAAGTAAACACAGACAGGAATTCAACTACGAGAAGTAAACACAGACAGGAATTCAACTCCGAAAACTAAACACAGACAGGAATTCAACTATGAGAAGTAAACACAGACAGGAATTCAACTACGAGAAGTAAACACAGACAGGAATTCAACTACGAGAAGTAAACACAGACAGGAACTCAACTACGAGAAGTAAACACAGACAGGAATTCAACTACGAGAAGTAAACAGACAGGAACTCAACTATGAGAAGTAAACACAGACAGGAATTCAACTACAAGAAGTAAACACAGACAGGAATTCAACTACGAGAAGTAAACACAGACAGGAATTCAACCACGAGAAGTAAACACAGACAGGAATTCAACCACGAGAAGTAAACACAGACAGGAATTCAACTGACAGAGCGACAAATAAGATTTTCTGAACTGCAGAGTGAAATGTCAGTAGACAGTTCCAGCTTCTCTTGCTACGCTATGTGAGCTTTATTTACCTACGCTGAGTGCTCCAATTAGAACTTTCCTCGCATAGTAGAGGCTCAAAGACAAGCTCTTGCTTCCCTACTTCTAAAGACAAGCTCTTGTTCCCTGTTCCTATAGACAAGTTCTTGCTTTCCTGCTCCTATAGAACAAGCTCTTGCTTCCCTGTTTCCAAAGACAAGCTTTTGCTTCCCTGCTTCTAAAGACAAGCTCTTGCTTCCCTGCTTCTAAAGACAAGCTCTCCTATAGACAACCTCTTGCTTCCCTGCTCCTATAGAACAAGCTCTTGCTTCCCTGTTTCTAAAGACAAGCTCTTGCTTCCCTGCTTCTAAAGACAAGCTCTCCTATAGACAACCTCTTGCTTCCCTGCTCCTATAGAACAAGTTCTTGCTTTGCTGCTTCTAAAGACAAGCGCTTGCTTCCCTGCTCCTATAGACAACCTCTTGCTTCCTTGCTCCTATAGACAAGCTCTTGCTTCCCTGCTCCTATAGAACAAGCTCTTGCTTCCCTGCTCCTATAGAACAATCTCTTGCTTCCCTGCTCCTATAAACAAGCCCTTGCTTCCCTGCTCCTATAGAACAAACGCTTGCTTCCCTGCTCCTATAGACAAGCTCTTGCTTCCCTGCTCCTATAGACAAGCTCTTGCTTCCCTGCTCCTATAGACAAGCGCTTGCTTCCCTGCTCCTATAGAACAAGCTCTTGCTTCCCTGCTCCTATAGAACAAGCTCTTGCTTCCCTGCTCCTATAGACAAGCTCTTGCTTCCCTGCTCCTATAGACAAGCTCTTGCTTCCCTGCTCCTATAGACAAGCGCTTGCTTCCCTGCTCCTATAGAACAAGCTCTTGCTTCCCTGCTCCTATAGAACAAGCTCTTGCTTCCCTGCTCCTATAGACAAGCTCTTGCTTCCCTGCTCCTATAAACAAGCCCTTGCTTCTCTGCTCCTATAGACAAGCTCTTGTTTCCCTACTTCTGCCTGCTTCTATTGCAATATCATCAAGTCTTGCTTTGTGAGTGTTTGTTTTTGCTATTGCAATCCTACTCCCTCTCCACCTCTTTTGCTGCAGTTCCTCGCTCCCCTACCATATCCAGCTAGCAGGACACACACATCCATAAGCAATGCAGGCAGTAGTCATTCCATTTTCCCCACCTATTTTTTTCTTCTCCATTTTTTTTCCTTCATGCAAAGGCCAAAGGCCCAAAACTAAACATAATTTTTTATTTTATTAAATAAACAAACAATACAGAGGTAAGATGCCAAAGTTAGTTCAGCGTGCCAGACACTCCTGGTGTCTGCCTGCGGGTATCTAAAGCCTTCATGTCACAATGCTGCTGCCTGAGCTACTTTGCTGAACAGGGAGCTCGCCTGGAATTGGAAGTGCCCACTCATTCCTGCACTTCTCTTTTCCCAAGATAAAAATAAGATGTCCTTTCACTGTTAGCATGCATCGTTTGTGACCTTAATGAGGTGTAGTCAATTAGTTTCTAACCTGGTCACCTTCTTGCAGGCCAGCATCCTATTGAAAAAGAGAGAGAGGAGGAAGGAGGGAGGGGGGGGGGGGGGGGGAGAGAGAGGATTATGTTATAATATTCTCCTTCATGACACAAGAAGATTTCCAACTCTATGAGGGTCAGAGCTAGGGTTCTGCCAGGACAATGGGGTTAGGACCAGAGTATAGTATAGGGCAAAGGCCAGAGTATATAGCTAGGGCAAGAATCAGAGTATATAGTTAAGGGCAAGGATCAGAGTATATAGAAGGGCAAGGATTAGAGTATATAGCTAGGGCAAGGATATAGCTAGGGCAAGGATCAGAGTATACAGCTAGGGCAAGGATCAGAGTATATAGTTAGGGCATGGATCAGAGTATACAGCTAGGGCAAGGATTAGAGTATATAGCTAGGGCAAGGATCAGAGTATATAGTTAGGGCAAGGATCAGAGTATACAGCTAGGGCAAGGATTAGAGTATATAGCTAGGGCAAGGATCAGAGTATATAGCTAGGGCAATGATCAGAGTATACAGCTAGGGCATGGATCAGAGTATATAGCTAGGGCAAGGATCAGAGTATACAGCTAGGGCAAGGATTAGAGTCTATAGCTAGGGCTAGGATCAGAGTATATAGCTAGGGCAAGGATTAGAGTATATAGCTAGGGCAAGGATCAGAGTATACAGCTAGGGCAAGGATATACCTATCTTGTGATTTTATCAAGTCCATTACTGTGAAGTGTGCAGAATATATGGATGTTTGGTATCAAGAGAGAGAACAGAGAGAGGCCTACTTTAGAGCTAGATATCAAGTCTATTCATATAGCTAGGGCAAGGATCAGAGTATATAGCTAGGGCAAGGATCAGAGTATATAGTTAAGGGCTAGCTAGGGCAAGGATCAGAGTATATAGCTAGGGCAAGGATTAGAGTATACAGCTAGGGCAAGGATCAGAGTATACAGCTAGGGCATGGATCAGAGTATATAGTTAAGGGCAAGGATTAGAGTATATAGTTAGGGCAAGGATCAGAGTATACAGCTAGGGCAAGGATTAGAGTATATAGTTAGGGCAAGGATCAGAGTATATAGCTAGGGCAAGGATCAGAGTATATAGCTAGGGCAAGGGCAAGAGCAAGAGCATATAGCTAGGGCAAGGGCAAGGATCAGAGTATATAGCTAGGGCAAGGGCATATAGCTAGGGCAAGGATCAGAGTATATAGATAGATCCGGCAGTAATGATGCATGAGGATGTCATGTATTGTTCGCAGAAGTTAGCCACAAAGCATCATCTATGGACCACTAATGGACCACACACACCACTATTACAAGCCACAGGAATATCATCTCCGAACTACTTCTTTGTGATGGTTACATTATCATTAATTTCAGCTTCCGTTAATAGCTAATTAGCATGATTATAGATTACACAACAAAACTCGACGTAGTAAGTCCAAGGTTACATGGTTGGGGCACACACCAGCCATCACTGCCCCAACCCAGCATCAGCTACCAGGTGGGACACACACCTACCATCACTGCCCCAACCTCAGCATCAGCTACCAGGTGGGACACACACCAGCCCATCACTGCCCCAACCTCAGCATCACACGTGGGACACACAATGTGTGTGTTTGTGTGTGTGGGCATGCATGCGTGTGTAGATACTCAAACCAACTGACTTCTTGAAACTGAAATTCAGTGGCACCAAATCTCCGCCACATGGAGACCCACAAACCTATAAGCATGGATACTCAGAATTAGCTTCCAGATTTCAGTAGCACCAAGCTTCTCATGCCTTACAGAACCGAACTTGCAGCAGTCATGGCTGGTGTGTGGCCCACCAGGAGGCTGATGTTGTGGTCTAAGGTTGCAGCAGTCATGGCTGGCCCACCAGGAGGCTGATGTTGTGGTCTAAGGTGCAGCAGTCATGGCTGGTGTGTGGCCCACCAGGAGGCTGATGTTGTGGTCTAAGGTTGCAGCAGTCATGGCTGGTGTGTGGCCCACCAGGAGGCTAATGTTGTGGTCTAAGGTTGCAGCAGTCATGGCTGGTGTGTGGCCCACCAGGAGGCTGATGTTGTGGTCTAAGGTGCAGCAGTCATGGCTGGTATGTGGCCCACCAGGAGGCTGATGTTGTGGTCTAAGGTTGCAGCAGTCATGGCTGGTGTGTATAAGGTTGCAGCAGTCATGGCTGGTGTGTGGCCCACCAGGAGGCTGATGTTGTGGTCTAAGGTTGCAACAGAGGTTGGTGTGTGGCCCACCAGGAGGCTGATGTTGTGGTCTAAGGTTGCAACAGTCATGGCTGGTGTGTGGCCCACCAGGAGGCTGATGTTGTGGTCAAGGTTGCAAAAGTCATGGCTGGTGTGTGGCCCACCAGGAGGCTAATGTTGTGGTCTAAGGTTGTAGCAGTCATGGCTGGTGTGTGGCCCACCAGGAGGTTGGTGTGTGGCCCACCAGGAGGCTGATGTTGTGGTCTAAGGTTGCAACAGTCATGGCTGGTGTGTGACCCACCAGGAGGTTGGTGTGTGGCCCACCAGGAGGCTGATGCTGTGTGTGTGTGCATGCGTGCATGTGTATGTGTATGAATGGAGAAACTTCCCCCCCCCCCCCCAACCTGACCCCCAGACTACATAGGTCAAGCTCTGATTCTAGTACCAAGCCCTTGCCTTGACTTGGCACTACCCTAGCCATGAAGTGGTACTTAACTGACCCTGACTCCCTTTCCCTTCGAGGAAAACTCAGCTACTGACTGGGTGCCTAGGTTCTGCTTTGCGGGAGCCGAGCTGGTATGCACAGCCACTGGGTTCCTAGGCTCTGCTTTGTGGGGAGCCAAAATCCTGCTTGGAGCAGGTCAGCATGGTCTACATCCCAGAAACTGAGCTTCCTAGCAGGAAGCTGGAGAAGCCACCAATCTGTGGCACAACCACTGGTGGTCTGCTTTGTAGTGTGGCCCCAGCAGCTGCATGGGAAGCCCACTGGGCAGAGTCGCAGTCTTGGCTACATGTGACTGTCTAGGACATCACAAAACCAGCTTGCTCTAGCAAAGACTGTGCTGGATGCTAAGTGACAGTTGAGAAGGATAGGTCATTTGTGGTTGTTCTGTAGGATTTCATTTGGTGTCTGGCTTGCTGGGAAGCAGACAAGACGAAGCCAAGCCACCCACCACCAGTTCCTGTGTACAAATCTTACAGCTGCTGGGCAAACTACAAAGTTGACCATCAGTGATCGAGGAAAAGATTATGCATCACTGCAGGAGGTGGACACCAACACACACACACATGCGCAGACACACACACACGCATGTGCAGACACACACACACATGCACAGACACACACATGCATGCACAGACACACACATGCATGTGCAGACACACACCACACACACACCACACTCACACCACACTCACATACACACACACACACACACATGCACACATACACATATACACACTCACACACACATTTATTCCTGCTCCCTTTCAGTCAAGCAAGCCTTTGCTTCCACTGGTTCAAGGTTTCCTCGCTGTCCTCCTCGATCTCTTTCTCACATTTCTCCCCCAGGTTCCCTCGCAGTCCCCCTTGATCCATTTCTCACATTTCCCTCAGTAGTTTAGCTGTTCTGTGCAGATCCCTCCAACTTAGAACCTCTCAGCTAGAATGAACGTGAACAGCACGTCTGTGCATGTACGTGCAGTGATTCTTATTAGATGCACATGAAGAGGATGTAAAGATGTAAAGATGTCCACTTACAGACACTTTCAACATTATGTCTCGGCACTCTGGTGCCAAGAAGAAGGGGGGGGGGGGGGGGGGGGGGGAAGAAGGAAAGAGAGGAAGGGAAAAAGTCTTTGAAGACTATTGCTGCTACGGGCATGCAAACTATGTAATGTTGCATTCCGTGGGGAGCAAACTGGTGCAGTCGTTGCTCCAATCCATCCAGCTACAGTTATTTAGGTTTGGCTGACAGACTTGGGAAGAGAGGGCCCACAGACTTGGGAAGAGAGGGCCCACAGACTTGGGAAGAGAGGGCCCACACTGGTTCAGGGGAAGACGTGCACCATTTCAGACGCCATCCGTTTTTGCCAGCCCTATTGCCTCGGCATGAGTGAGTTCCTAGTGTAGTGTGGTGACAGGAAGTTAAAAAATATCTACTATTTATTTAAAAAAGCAAACATTCCACGTGTCTAGCATAGACTTGGCCTAAATTGTGAGAAGCTTGTGCTGTATGGAATAGAATTTTCGAGGGTCTCATATCCTCTGTTGTCTTCATGGAAGTTTCTACTGCACAAAATCGCATGCATAAAATATCAAATAGAAATTGAATTATTAATTGTTGTTCTCCCTTAATTGTTGTTCTCCCTTGATCCTCACAAGAGTCCAAGTATACAATCATCTGCAGCTAGCAGAGCAATAGTTTGGAGACGAGACTTCCTCACACTGAACTTGTTTGGTTTATACACCTCCCCTCCCCCCCTTACTATCTCTCGCCCTCCCCCCCCCCATTTTAGCATATATGAAGACTGGATACAGGTATTTTCTGGTGAAAACATGAGATTATAAACCCTCAAAACAGTTGTTACGATGCCTCTCAGATTTCCAGACACTCACGGGATTACGAGCAGGACTCTGCCGGTGATTTTTGCTGCTGTTTTTTTCAGTGCATGCTCCTAATAGCTGGATCCACTCACGCAACTAATATGGTCTAGCAATAATGATCATCAACATGAAACTGTGTGACTTTCTATCATCTCAAGTACTGTGACTTCTTGTTTGTTGTTTAGCACATGACCTTGTTGTTGTGACAACAAACTATTAACCTAGCAACGAGGGTATAGAAAGCAACACACACGTACGCACTATGCATGCACTCCGGTAATCAATGTTCCTACAGGTACAATCGATGCTTCTGTGTAGCAGGCTAGCTAGCTAAAATGATAGGGAGGACTATCCAACTGCTGTGGAGAAAGTCCTACATGGATATTACCTATACAAGTCTGCGTCTCTTGCAATGAGAGAATCGCTGACTCTTGAGCTGGAGGAGAGAAAAAGTCACAACAATGCACTTTATCATTTGAAGGATATAAGAATAAATATCTCACAAGAGCTATATGCATTTTTAAAAGGGGTGAATTTACCAATTTATGCTGACAGTAATAACCTACACTGAACCTACACCATCAGGGGAAGTAGCTAGAGGTGCACCAGAAAATATTTACCAATATTCACAGATATGGACTTCCACTTTCCATATGGGAGAATAGAGACCATTGCAGTTCGTCAGTTACTGGATTAGCATAAATGATTCAAATTTCACAGGAAAGGGTCCTATCAACACGTTGCAGCGGAGTTGTCACCAGAAAAACACTTCTGCTTACTTTGTCAAAATATTCATGTGACTTTACTTACAACCTTCTCAATAATCAACTTGAAATTGTACTCTCTAGATGTTTCGATTAGATGCTCTAGCCTTCATCAGGCTAATACACTATGAGTACAATTTCAAGTTGACTGTAATGTTATGTCAACTGAGAGTTCATTGAAGAATTAATGTGACGATTGTTTTTAAAGTGCTAGGCAACCTGATTGAAGTTTGTAGCAGCTCAGAGAAATCAATGGACAGCTCCATGTAACATATTGGAGTAAGGCTGGCTGTTGCCAAAAAAATTGGGATTGCTAAACAAGTTTACTTTAACTCCCTTCTCTAATGCTATCCTAGATATAGAAATAGTCAGCCCTTCTAGTTCATGATTAAATCTGACATACCTTGGCAGCTCCTTGTTCCTGTACATTTTCTATGTGGCAGGAGTATACCTTCAGCCCTTCTTCTAGTTCACAGGTAGTACCTCTCAACTTCACGCCCCATCCAGGCGCTGCAGCATCCGAGAGTCGTTTGTAAAGCTCAACCACGCTTACATGCAGAACTGTAGGCAAGGGAGGAGATGAGGAGGTTTCAGGGACACCAATGCTATCCAGTGTAGAAGTGCTGGAAAAGCTTTTAATGCTTCTGCTGCATACTTCAGGTGAAAGTGGACGGTTTTCCTTCTCTTGTCCAATACCGCATCCAGCTGCTAGCAGTAGGCGCAACGACTTTGGTGAAACCGCCATATCGTTCAACACTACTAGGACTAGCTAATAGTAATAATTAGTCGGGCAAGCCTAAATAGCAATGCGGACCGTAGGTTAGGCAAAGGTACTGTCCCCACAGACTAGAGTATTTTTAGTGTAATACGCACCAGTTTGCGGCGGTACCAACGGACTCAGCATTTTTTTAATTATAAGCAGGATCTTATTATCCCCCCTAGTTAAAGTGTGTCTGGAAAGTGTAATTTGTGGTCAGGAATTTTCGAGCTCCATAGATTCTGCACACTTCACTGTATGAATTTGAGCTATTTGATATATAGCTCAAATGTCTGCCTATCTCAAGTTTCATAAGTGGGGGTACATACTGAGTGTTTTTAATGTCGGAGGATCTCTTGACCCCCAGTATTTGGTGATCCCCGGGGTCACCTAATCCTAGGTACCCCCCCCCCCCCCCCCCCTCCCTGCCGAACCTGTCTTGACGTAGTAACGAGCTCCACCCCTACCGTCAACGACTCTGCCATAGCTGACTTGACAAACTAGATTGTAGTTAGACCCTCTGGAGACTGGTAACAAACCTCTCTGGAGACTTGCGATAGCTTCTGGCTCTACCAGCTCTCTCCATAATTTTCCACATGAACCCATTATAGCAGCCCCATAGTTTATAAATAGAGGAGGTGGGCCGAATGTGTTATGTATTAGGTATCATGTGGTGGCAGAGGAGAAAGGAATTGTTGTATGGCAGAGCTGAGGAATGTTGGTTCCGTCCCCTCCCTCCTCCTTGAGCAGCGTAACTGTTAGTATATATTATGGATATTAAATACTGTTGATAAAATTGTTCTTAGTGTTAGTTCCTGCTACATAATCTCACACTCTGCTATAGTATATGTGTGGGCCTTAACAGGCTCAGCAGTATCAAGATTAAACCATACACGTGAAAGAAAATAGCAAGTTCCATCCAATTCACTGGAAGTTTACAACAAGTAGCTATTCTTCACACTTTATTATGAAAATACTTAGTATTGCTGATCTTGTTGGCTATTGACTGAGATTGAAAATAAGAACATTCTCCTCAACAAACTCTCAGTTGACACAATGTGGATACAATGACTCTCACTAATCAACTTAACTTGACGTTTCGGCTATATAGAAAGCTAGACCATCTAGCCGAAACATTGAGTAAGAAATTCAAATTTATTATTGAGAAGAGTATTGTTTATCGCTTGCTTTGGAAATGGTCATAAGCTTAAATTAATTGTTGGCCTAAAGTTGGTCAGTATCACCAAAATGACTGTGATAACAATAGGTTCACTATTTTAAGCAGAAGTCAAAACAACAAAAGCATAAATGTCAGATATTTTTCTTGCTCTTTCTATATAACCAAAGTATTATTTGTCCAATGTCGATGGTTTGGCCTTCGTCAGGGTGTTGCATGATAACTTCTGCCATGGCAACAATGAATAGTGGGTGTGCATAGTCTTGATAGTTGAGATCCAGCAACTACAGGTAGTCAAGCCCTACATCTCTGCTGAAGCTCGGTTTAAGGTGGAGCAGAGCTTCCTTTACAAGAAAATCCCTTCATTTGAAGTCTTCTCACAACAAGATTGGATGGTAGTGATTCCAATGTTTAGCAATGGCAGACCTCTTTAGTTTTCCTGTCTGCATGCATCCACATGTTACTTTTACTTTCATCTGCAACTCCTCTGTTCTCCAATGTATAGACTTTCCCACAGCTGCATGGAATGTGATATAATTATATATCATCATTGTTCTAGTTCCTGATAAGATAACACTTGTGTTGCTTGTGGAGGAGCATGCTTTCAAGGTCATAATTATGCCCAATCAGTTTCATTTGAAATCTCCCTAAACTCCCAACCACAAGGCATTTTCAAGGAAAAGAGATAAGAAGTTTCCTAAATGGAGTATATAGTCGGTATGAAATTAACCTTAGGCAAGCACAAAATGATGATCTTTCATCCCTGTAAAAAAAAATTGCAACTGCTGTGATTTGTCTTGGACAGGGATCACTGTGATGGTGAAGACTTAATTGGACAAAATGACTGTGGTACCTTGGTTATCATTCCACATGGCCAGAGGTAATGCTATTGAAAAGATGGAATATGATCAGGAAAATGTGTGAAGTCAATTGATTTAGTGGTGAAAATTCACTTCCATTCCATGCAATTATGCTTAAATGAACCTCCCAGACGACCATCATAGCGACAGGGGTGTCACTCCATCCCAAGATAGGTGGGTATAACTAACTTCATCAGTAGAGCAAAACATACAAAACAAGACACACAAAACAAATGAATGACTAACCAGATCTCAAGATACCTTGTGACAAGAGAAGGACTTGGCAAGGGCGATAAATAAATAAATAAATAAATAAATATACAATTAAGTAAACAGGGTAAGGAGCATATTGGTGTAATGTTCAGGGATGTATCTGAGTTCCAAACAGGGATGACCCAGGCCCGGAAGATACGGTGTGAGGCAGTTGAGGCTGTTTTGTAGAAGATTTGTTGCATCAGATAGAGTTAGCGAGGGAAATATTCGGCGAAGTGAAGAGCGAGTGCTGGGCAACCAGTGACCCAAGACCAATCTCAATGGTAATGAGTGTGGAAGAGATGCCACGTGAGTCGAGGTCACTTAGGGCTTGTTGGTAATTTTTTCTTGTTCTCTTTCCGAAACCCAGGGACTCAGGGGAGTTGTATGGGAAAGTAAGTTCAAGTAGGATGACTTCCCCAGGTCTGACAATCATGATATCTGGACAAGCCGAGGTATCTAGGATGTCTATTGGAATGGTGGAAGGTGGATTCTCACTTGCTCTGGATTCTGGAAGATCTGTTCTCCATGCTCAAGGTGATTTGTTAGAGCGGAGACCAGTTTGTTCAGAGCACTGTCGTGTCTCCATGTGTATTTCCCCTGGGAGAGGGCCACCGGACATCCATTGAGAATATGGTGGATGGTACTCCAAGGGCTGTTGCACAGGCAGCACTTTGCATCCGGTTTCATTTTCCACCGCCTCAGATTCATTGGGGTAGGTGAGGTGTCTGAGCCGGCTCGCAGTAGAAAAGATAGCTGCCCAGCTGGGAGACCAGCTTGGATGCAATTCCAGACCCTATTCTGTGATTCCAGTTCAGTGATGGCAGTAAACTTGTTCTGGACCACCAGTTCACTCAGCTTGCTGTTCCAATGTCTCTCCCTGTTTTCACGAGATACAATGAATAAGAGTCACTGAGAACTAGGATACAGTGATCCTCAGGGTTAAAGGTCACCAGATATTGCAACACCTGTCATGCACTGTACCCGAAATACCTGCTTAGTGGCTAGAGGAAGCCTCTATTCAATGAATGGTTTCGATAGGCGTTAAAATTTTAGTACGTGGTCAGCGCGTGGGTGGAAAAAAAAATTTTCCCCACCCATGCGCTTGACCACATACTAAAATTTTAACGCCTATCGAAACCACTCATTGCATAGCCACTGGTACCAATTTCAAATCTTTAGCACTTAGCAATCTGGAGTTATTTATGTGGAGGTTGCAGGGATTCAGGTTTTTGAGGTCCCTCCACTTTAGGTCTAGTAACTTGCCTATAGTTATACCTATGAAACATATTTTAGTATCACCTATCTTTTGAGCTATATATCAAGTCCATACCACTACGGAGCTCTAAAAAAAATTAAAAATGCAACTGTCCCCCCTCAACAACTTGAAGTGTTGATTTAGGCGTTAAAATACTTGGAATTGGGGGGAAAAATTCGAGCACCCATGCATGCGCCTAATGAATACGCTCGTTTGTTGAGTTTTAGCCCCAGATAATGCTAGTTACAGATTTTGAGCCCACTTTGGCTGCATGTAACTTTAGCATATGAATACCTATGCAACTTTTTTTTTAATACAAAAAAAGAGAGCACACATAAGAGATCATCATTTGAGCTATATATATATCAAGTTCATACAGTAAAACGTGCATAATCTATGGAGCTCCAAAGTCGTAACCACATTTTTTGTGTGTGTGTTTGACCTCTAGAACACTTAATTAAATCTACATGCCTATCCATAGTTGTTCCCATTACATATATCTTTAACTTGTCCTTGTCTCAAGGACGTCTTCCAGTTGACCAGAAAAATTCCTTTATTGTTCCCATCCCTAAATGTTCATCTAATCTTGACAATCCCTCTAACTACCAACCCATTTCCTTTCTATAGTTAGTAAGCTGGAAAAGCATGTTCACTCTCTCCTTTACAAATTCTGTATCGAACACAGTATTATCGCTTCTTCTCAATTTGGTTTTCTTCCATCGGTCCACTTCTTCAGCCCTTCTCTTGGCCAATCAGTCCTTTCACTCTCTTCTTCAGACTAATAAATTGGTTGGTACTTGTTTTCAAGATCTCAAAAAGGCCTTTGATTCTGTTCCTCACAAACTGTTAATTAATTCCTTCCTGCACTCATAAACTGGCTTCACTCCTATCTTTCAGTATGTTCGCAACAAGTCACAGGTACCACCTCCTCACCTGTCCCTGTATCCTGGTATCCCACAGGGATCTATAATAGGTCCTCTCGAACATGCCTTTGTCTGTCTCATCTAAGCTTATTCTCTACGCCGATGACATTCTTCTTTTTCGCCACATCAATTCTCATTCTGATTTTTCTCTCTTTCAGAATGACCTAAACTGTACCTCTGCCTGGCTTACTTCCCAATCTCTCACACTTAATCTAATGAAGTCAAAATACATGCTTATTTCTTATAAAATCTTCTTAAGTCTCTGCCACTTCTGTGTATCTCTGGTTCTCCAATTCAGTTAGTGACTGAGTTCAAGTACCTGGGAATCCTCTTTTCTTCATCTATTCATTTTTTACATATCTTCCAAGACCAATAAATTACTTAGCCTTCTCTACCATCATTTCTACTGCTATTCAGACACTTCTACTCTTCTTCACCTCTACACTTCTTTTATCTGTCCCCATCCCGAGTACTGTTCTTTTCTCTGGGACCCCCATCTTTCTTCTCATCTTGAGAGAATACAATTCTTTGCATGTAAATTAGTAAACAATGGTCCTCGGACTACACTTCTCTTCTCACTAAGCTTCATCTTCCATCTCTATCCTCTCGCCGTCGTAATGCCAAACTTATTTTCATTCACAATAACATAGATTTTCCTTCAAGCTTCAAGCCTCCCACCATGCCAACCAACTCCCTACTACAACCTCCGATCCTTCCACCCCAGTAATCATCTGCTAATCCCATACAGAACTCAGTCTGTTCATTTTTCCAGACTACTATATACTAGGCTCTGAAACTCTCTCCCCAAATACATTAACACTTGGACAATTTAAGCACTATATTAAACTTTTAACTACTCAACTATAATCATAATTATTCCTCCATGTCTTTGTTTACTTATTTTTACTCTTCATATTAGCTATCGAGTATGATCTAAAAAATAATAATAGTAATAATTTTAGAACCCTTCACATGAACATAAGTCAACTTAAAAAATATAAATGTAGTGTTTGTACTATCACAGTCATTCAAGACTTGATGCTGGGGTAAGTTATTTGCTTACCGGATTTGGTGCACTGATCTTTCCAACTTGCAGATCCAAAAGATAAACATGTATGGCAAAACAAAAGATACCACCAGAAAGGATAATGCACTGGCTACATTTTGGTATATATATAAATCAGGACGATGTGGAACTTTAAATGGTAAACCACAGTTTTCAGACTTGTTCCCCTCTTAAATGAAGTATATATCAGTTTTGTAATCCCAAATGATTTTGCATTCCCCTGCCCCCCTCCCCCCCCCCCTCCCTAACAAGACTTAGTTTTGGGAAGCACCAGCTAAGTGGCTGCTTCATTCATCATTCTGGTGCTAACTGCTTGGTGTTGTGGTCTGAAGAGTGGTTTAAAAAAACGTGTGGTTACGCTTAGGATTCTGCACACTAACTCTATCAAATACCTCAGTAGATATCTCTCCATGGGCTCTCTTTTGATACTATGTCTCATAAAACCGTGTCAAAGTTACAGGCAGTCGAAGTTGGGGCTGCAAGCCTGAATTCTCTGCAGTGTGGCTCCCGATTGGAAAGTGCTTGACAGATGTTTGTATAGGGCTTCCTCTTACAACCAAGGGATGGCACTAGTAATGCTCCGACAGTGGGGTATGTAATCCCTGATGAGGGTTCAAAAGACATAGAGGGGAGTTGCAGGACTGCTCCGGCGGTATTTGCAGCTTCCTGGGCCGGATTTGGGAGCAAGTTAGTCGGTAATGCTGCAAAAACCGAACTCTCTCAATCTTCGTCCCTAGGGCTAGCCCTAAAAAGAAATAGAAACAAATAAAATAAGTCAGGAGTGAACTTGTTCGCTTTTTATGTTAATTAGTTATTATTTTGGTATTTTTGTAATTGATTATTATAATTATTACTATAATAGCATGTGTTAATTAGGTGTTAATGAACTTGGTATGTTATGTTTGCTCTTTATTAATAGTAATAACTATTAATAATAGCTACTATTTGTAAAAATTAATATTGAGTAGAAATAATATAATAATAATAACAATATTAATTTTTTTAAAGGCGATGAACAACGAACTACACGAGGTGGAAGAGAAATGCAGCGTGTGTCTTAAGGACGAAAAAAACTCTGAGATGGTTCAAGATGGATTGGATGTGAAAGTTCTTGTGGAAAATGGTATCCTCAAAGTTGCGTTGGGATAGCTGAGGAAGATATGAAGAGGTTGGGTGAGGAAAGTTGGATTTGTAGTCATTGTTCCCAGAGTGGAAACTGTTTAGTAGGGCAAATGTGGAAAGAAAAGTAGCTGAAGCCTCAGAAAAGAGGGAAGGAACACTGGTTGGGATGAATGTTGATTTGAAGTCTCGAAATGAGGCAGGAGACGGAACAATGGGAAAGGTAGTAAGGTTTTTTAAGGAAAAGGTTGTTTTTAAGAAGGAAGAACTGTTAACGAACAGTATCGGGCAGAAAGGGATGGCGCAGGATTTATAGACGCTAATACTACTAACACAATACAGCTGCTGATGATGCTAAAGCAACCGGTACATAGGGAGAATGCTGGTGTCTGGATTAACTTTAATGTAATGGAAAGCCATGAAATGGGAGGTGTACTCATGAATATATTACTAAGGGTGGAAGAGACTAGAATATAAGCAGAGAAGGATTGAAGTTTTGGGGAGGAAGCTAAATCACAGTTGGGGTTTGCAGAGGAAGTAGACCAGAGGGTAAGGAAGATAAAACAGAGAAGGTGGCAAGGGACATAAGACAAGAAAAGTCAGTGAAGGATGGAGGCAATATATATGAGGACATTACGAAGAGGGAAGATGATAATTTTCAGGATGTCTTGAGCAATCGGGTAAGAAGGCCAATCATCATGAGAAAGAAAGGATGATACAAGAGGAGGAAAGAGAATCTGTGGGGGAAATGGAGTGTATATGATGCAGGGGGTGAATCGGCAGCAGCAAGTGAAGGGTCTCCAGCATGTAAAACATCAGGAAAAGGCATGCGGGGAATGAAGTCGATATGGATGCCAGGAGGAAGAGTCAAGTGGAACGACATGTTCACTGCAGCTTGGTACATGTGGGATGCCAGGGGGAGACACTCCGGCAGACAATGCAGAGGGGGTTGGAGAGAGGCAAGGACCATCAGGCGGGGGAGCACCGGGAGGGGAGTCATTCATCAGGGAAGGAGCACCTGTTGGGCCAAAGAGAATATTTCAAAGATCACGAACATGAAGGACAAATCTCAGTTGTGAGTGCAAAAAGTTTTTAAGTTGGGTGAGGGGTGGGAGATGGACCAAAGGTAGGGCAACCGGACAACTGAGTGTAGTGTTTGTTATTGTAGAGGATGGTGGTCAAGAGAGGTGGATTTGAAGGTAGTGTTGGGAACGAAGAAGTTTGATGTGCTGTGATTAGTGGAGACATTTTTGCAGAAGGAGGATGAGGTGGGATATGAGTGGTATGGCAGGAATAGAGAAGGTGGCAGGTGAGGAAGTCAAGAGAAGGTTTGCTGTGGGTGGAGTTGAGCAGAGTGGGGAGAACGAAAACTATGGTAGGGGTGGTGTATGTGAACCCAGAAGGAGTTCGAAAGTTTCTATAGTTGTCTTTCATTCATTTCTGTGGTACTGAAGCTTATTATATTCAAAGCAGGTATTCAAAGCAGGTTTTTCTTCTCTCTTATACATAAAGATATCCGAGGGAGTTGAGCAATCTTGCCACCAAGGTCTCGATTGTGTGCACAGAGGACAGGGTGCCATCAAATAGCACCAGAGGCTGACTGAAAGGTCTCTTTCAGGTGCCCCTCGGACAGACATGCCATAGTTTAAGCTCACCTCTGCTATCACTTCACCAAGAGCTACAGGGGTACAACACCACCATCACTGATCTGCCGCATAATTTATCCATTATTCGTTTGTTAATTTTTTGATGGGCACACTGTGTGATTTGATCCCTGCTCTCTTACATTCATGCACCCTACTTTTTAAATTTTTTACCAGATATGCCGATCATTGGTAGTAGCTGCTATATATATAGTCGATCAATGATTTATGCCACTTTTAGCTTATGTGCCATTTTTATTCACTTTTCTTCTACTGATTTTAAAAACAAACAGGATTCTCCTCAGAATACGAGGAAGAGCTTATTGAGGTACTCATTCAAGACCAAATGTCAACATGCAAACATCAAATGTTCTGATTCTGCTGACTCCGCAACTCTGCCAGTACTAGATGACGTCCCATATCCTTCAGTTTGACTGGATATCGTATCTCTCTGATGCTACAATATGTAGCTAACAACCATGTCACTGATGATCTCAGATATCACATCCTCTACCTCTTCAGTTTGACTGGACATCATCTCTCTGATGCTACAATATGTAGGTAATGACGACCATGTCACTGATTAATCTCAGAGATCACATCCTGTACCTCTTCAGTTTGACTGGACATCACCTCTAACGACCATGTCACTGATGATCTCGGGATCGCATGGAAATCTTCCTGGTCTCTGGCCAGTATAAGCTCTCAAAATCAAGACCGATTAAAATCATGTCAATTTCAGCAGTGCAGCACTGGGCCACATTGAATTACAAGACTTTGTCATAATACCAAAATCTTCATGGGGATTATTCTAACATTTCAAGGTCAAAATGTGTAAATTTGTCTACAAGCATTACTGTGGAAAAAATTATTTTCCTGCAAGCAGTTTCCAGGTCTAAAAGTTCTCAATATCGACTGCTAGTCCTGGGGTATTTAACACGGTCCTAAAGAACACTTATTTCCTGAAAAGTGCTTGGCTTGGATTAACTGATATTGCTGAATCCCCATTGATGTGTCTTTCAGAAGAATGTGTTGGCAGTTCTTACTTGGTAGGAACTTGTGGCTGACTTGGATGTGGAGGTGGTGACACTGGTACAGTTACAAGGAAATTTGAAATCAGATTTTGGGTTCCCTGTGTGTATTCATGCTGTGTTGTGTAAATGTTTTGTTTGTAAATACTGGATGTCGACCTGGATAAAGACCTCCCAAATGTTAATGCAACACTCTATTACAAAAAAAAAGTACAAATATTTTGTATGAAGAGGATCATGATATCCTTGCTGGTGAGGTGACACTCCCATGACCTTCCTATCTCAGCAATGCCAACAGTAAATTCTTGTGGAGTCTATATACCAATATATAAATAATATATTATATATATGTATGACCACAACAGAAGAAAAACTTGGAATTTCATCCAAGAGCTCAGAAGCGACCACCTGCCAAGCCCAAGCAACATCATAACATTATGGCAGATCCAGTTACCCACCAATTGATTCTGAATGGTAATGGATCATGTATCAAACAGCCAAGGCCAAATCTTTGCCCAAGGAACCCTATCATCAACACTGGCTTCATCAATCCATCGATGGAGAAATTTGGTGTTGGCAATAATGCCCTGAAGAATGGAAAAGCTAATGCCTTCTATAACATCTTTACTCAAACATTTTCATCCCAAAGTTCTGAACTGGCTACTTCAGTGTTAAACAACTCCCTCTCCGCCCATAAAATACCATAAATGTGGAGGAAAAAAAAAGTGATCGTCCTCCTAAAGCCGGGAAGGACCCTACACAGACAGAGAACTTTCAGCCAATATCTTTACTGTGCTACAGCTGCAATTCAAGGGCAGTTTGAAAAGGGAGGAGGGTGGGGGGGGGGTTCCTTACAGATGTTGTGTCTAAGCAAGTAGCACACCTTTGTAGTAGCTGCTATATCAAATAAGGACCGAGAAAGTAGCAGTGCTATTGCATGATTGAAGTAGGTAAGCCTTTCCCTTTGAGGCGATGAGGTGGAGCACGTCTTGGGATCCCAAAGACCCCCATGTCTGTCCTTGAAGTTGTTTGCTTGGAAGTCTTATCCTCAACAGACTTGTACCATTGCTGAATGAATAACAAAGAGCAGGCTGCATTCCACCACAGTAAATCTATATACCACTCAGCTCCTCCATCCATCCCAGTATGTTGAAGATGGTTTCGAGGAGAAAAAGATCACACATGAGTAGTTCTTGTTGATCTAACAGCAGGTAGGTTGCAACACTGCAAACCACCACATACTACTGGAGAAGATCTTGGCTATGATATACAACCTAATTCTGTCCCAACTTAATGGTATCCTACTCAGAAATGGATGTTTTTTGTAGTAGTCCTAAATTGAAAGAAAAGTTGCAGGTGCCATACTTGTCCAGCTGACTGGAGCAAGTATTTTCCAAACTGGATGCCAACAGCGGGTTTTGGGAATAGCCTCCCCCAGGGCAGTGTGCTGGCATTATTACAGTATAATATATACTAACAATCACCACATACAGTTTCAGTTTCCACTGCAAGCGGTCATTTATGCTAGCTAGTGCATTGGATGCCAAGATGATCCCTTCCCTGCAGTTGAGGCAACTCTGTTACATTGTTAGGAAAGACCTGAGGAGTGAACGTCTAGACACTGAGAGTGAGTGAATGTGTAAGGAACAAGAAAGAGTAGCATAAACATCGAGACAGGCTCTGATACAAAGTGACAGGCCCAGAAAGCATACAGCATAATTATACACAGACAGGATCATCTCATCTACCCTTATTCTGAGTTAAAGCTGTCATTTATCTCCAACCAATCTTATATAGATAAAATGGGAACAATAGGGAAATTCTAGTCAAGCATGAACTTAATTAAAGGTATTAATTAAAGGTATTATGTGGAGGTATTATGTGGAGGTAATTTATACACTTGTTTTTATGGAACCCCACCCCTTTACCCTTTACCTAATCTCAATAAAATAATAATGTCACCACCATGGTGGGCTTCATTAGGAATTCGGGTAAAGCAATAGTCACAAAATGAGCTAGAGTTGTGGCAGATATTATCATGTGACCCTTTACAAATGGTTATGCTGGTAAGTGTTGCTGTCAATGACTGCTATATAGTTAGCAGTGAGAGTGTGTTTGGATGACAAAGGCAAAGGTTGGAGAGATAACAAGACACCCATAAGTAATTGCCACCCAAGTACGTCGCACTATATACATCAGTTGGTCAATCCCCTAGCCAGCATAGCAATATACAAGACTATGTGGTAAGTAGATATGAAGTTAACAGTTCTTCACTGTTGGGATTGGGGTAGTCTCGTGGGCTAGGACAGAGCACAAGGAGACGGACTCACAACATGTGGATACTTTTTTTTAATAAGCTCAGCTAGCTAGCTGGTGGAGCTCTTGGTCTTTCTAGGAGACCATTACCAAGTTGCTAGGGTGCAATTGGTAAGGGTTGACTAGAGTCTTGGAACTCTATCATGTTACAAACCAGCCAAGGTCATTAACAACCAACACTAAAATGCAGTTAAATTGCGTCTATATAGCAGAAGGGGGAGGGAGGACACAAAATCCAAAAATCCATCCCACCATACCAGCACACTACACACTGTCTTCACTCTCAGTGTAGACAATCCTTCAGCATTCGGTAAACATCAGCTATGTGAGACAACTCCCACCTACCTCCTGCATCAACACAGCATTCACTTTCTCAACATCTATTCCCAGTAGCAACAGCATATGCCCACTTCTCTAGCTCCATCCCATTGATTACTCCGCATCCCCAGAGCGCTGCCCCAACTCTCTCAGCATTTGACCAATCTGAGGGAGGGTATGTTTGTCCATCACTGGAGTGAGTCATCTTCTTGTTCTGGTGAGAGATCAGGTGTCTGCCATGTCTGGGATGAATGTGAAGACAGTGCATGCAGACGGTGCTGAAAGATCAGGTCTCAGCCATGTCTGGGATGGTGCATGCAGACAGTGCCGAGAGATTATGTCTCGGCCATGTCTGGGATGAATGTGAGGACAGCGCATGCAGACGGTGCTGAGTGGCTGCAGTCTCTTCTGCAGGAATAGGAGCTCTCCTGCATGAGTGCCTCCATGTTGGCAGAGAGAGAGGGAAAAGAAGACGGACAACATTTTAGTCAACATGAGGCTCATGGAAGAAATATGGGTAGCAGAAAAGGTGGGTACGACAGCGACCAGCCTCTTAAAATACGTTTGTGCTATACAATATGCTCATGTTAAATGCATTATGCTCAAGTTAAAAGTACCACATCTTGATTTTTCTGCAGTTACAGATTATTCACACAGAGTAAAAAACCACCCAAACCCTCTGCTTCCTTACAGTTAAGATATAACACAAGAAAAAGTGCCTACTACACAGAATCATAAAATTTAAGTTACAGGTCCAAGAACCCACATGAATTTTCTCTTAAAATTTATCCCGAGCTAAAGATATGGAAGCTGAAGGCAGAGGCTAAGTATTAGCAAACACTGAAAATTATGTCTTGGGAGTCCTTTTTTTTTGCAACAAGTAGATTTCTCTGTATGTACCATCGACTGCTTTCTCACTGACACACATCGACGGAAGGGAACCTTGCAGTAAACCAATTCTGTATTATTATCAAGCATAGCAGTAGCTCAGCAGTACTAGAGGGACAGGACAGCACACAATGCAAGTGGTGAGCTTATTTCTTGTCATAGCACATTCAATCCGTGTGAGTTCATAATATATGTTGAAATTCCATAGTAAGCATCATCTTTATATAGTCTCCAAACCCATATCAAGTGCACTGATTGTGGGTCAAGGATCTAGGTGTGTAAGATTAGCACAACATTAGTTCAGACTGAAATACAACAAAGTTGGTTTGTTCAGACTGTAGGCAAGTTGAAAGGCACAAACACGGAAATGATGTAATGGTGTGATTGTAAAATCAACGCCCACGATGCACGATGATGTGCTCAACATGGGCTTATGGGACCGAGTCCAAGTTAATTTCGTTTTCTTTTGACAGGTGGTGTTTTTGTAAGTGGTGAGTGAGCTGGCGAGGGACTGCTAGATTGACTTGTCGTGGTTTTCTTAGAGCCGTCCGGATCTGTAAGGAACGAGAAAAGAAAAAAGGAAAAAGTGGATGTAGAACTTTTGTTGTTTAGCGTCTCCACGCTCCAAAGATCAACAACAACAACAACAACAACAACTAGTGCAGAACAATGACTGGGCACTCAAATAGGCTCCTTCTTTACAGCAAACCTGTATTATGTATGCTATGTGTACAGAGTGTGTTTCTTTGTAAGAAAAGTGAGATGGACTGCACTAAACATGGAGTCTCTGTAATGGCAGTGGCATCCAAGCCTCACACAGCAAGCTCGACACCTAACTGAGAAACTTTGTAAACAAGAGTGAGATCAGAACTTCAAAAAGAGATGAGTCCCAACAAAGAGTCTTTGTAATGACAGGGAGACCAGAACTTCACACAGGGGGGATGGGTCCCAACAAAGTGGCTTTGTAATGACAGGGAGACCAGAACTTCACACAGGGGGATGGGTCCCAACAAGGAGTCTTTGCAATGACAGGGAGACCAGAACTTCACACAGGGGGATGGTCCCAACAAAGTGTCTTTGTAATGACAGGGAGACCAGAACTTCACACAGGGGGATGGTCCCAACAAGGAGTCTTTGAAATGACAGGGAGACCAGCACTTCCCACAGGGGGATGAGTCCCAAGAGTCTTTGTTTGTAATGACAGGGAGACCAGCACTTCACACAGGGGGATGAGTCCCAAGAGTCTTTGTTTGTAATGACAGGGAGACCAGAACTTCACACAGGGGGATGGTCCCAACAAGGAGTATGACAGGGAGACCAGCACTTCACACAGGGGGATGAATCCCAAGAGTCTTTGTTTGTAATGACAGGGAGATCAGAACTTCACACAGAGGGATGAGTCCCAACAAAGAGTCTTTGAAGTGAGGTAGACTAGGAACTCTATTAATTAATAGTGATTGGGCACTAATAACATTTTACAGCATTATGATCACACTATAATTATTAGGTGTACACATGTTACCTAAACAGTCCTCTGACAATGAGAATTCTACTTCACTGGAAGGCTTCGAAACTTTCTCATATTCATCCTGTGGGTGAAGATAACAATGCAATGTGATTAGTGGGGGAAGCAGCCTTCTAATCTAATTGTCTCGAGCCAGCTTCCATTGAATTCACTCAAGTAGACACTCATGACTTATTTGAATATCACCAAACACAAAGGCAGTCACCAGTGTTACTGTATACAGAAAGAGTTTTCAAGGAGTCAAATATTCAGAGAGGGGGACTATTTCTGGGGTGTGTGGGGTGTGTGTGGGGGGGAAGGGATATTCGTGGAGGGTGTAGTGTATAGTGGAAGCCACACCCACTCCACTGCTACCCTTTACCCTACACTACGTATTCATGAACAGTGCCATAAGTTTTTGGCCACAATTTTGGCCACTTCCAACCACAATAATGAATACTGTATGAGGGGATAAAAAATTCACACACAAAATATTGCAGCGTGATCCAGAGAAGAGCACCACACACACACACTACGCGTACACACACACACACTACACGTACAGACACACGCACTACACGTACAGACACACACACTACGCGTACACACACAGGCAGACATACCACACCTGCGCATACACACCACATCACATACCACACACACACAAAACCTACAATATGTTGTTGTCCATTCAAGAATAGGAGTAGCCTGAGCTCAAGGCTTCACACAATTGAAAATAACCCCCCCGCTCCTTCCCCGAGTGAGGGCTACCAATCAGAAGGCACCTTGTAAGAAGCCGAGTTGCTAAGTCCCCCGAGTGAAGGCTACCAATCAGAAGGCACCTTGGAGGAAGCCGAGGTGCTAAATCCCCCGAGTGAAGACCACCAATCAGAAGGCACCTTGGAGGAAGCCGAGGCGAGCAGTATAAAGTGTCGGTGCTCTGAGCACACACTGGCAAGCTTGAACAGCCATGAAATTGACCGAATTTGTACCTGCTAATCCATTCTACCATGGTGATGATACCAGCCACACCCACTGCAAGTATGTCCATGATTAGATCACACACGTATTAATTTCACGAACCTTCCACATACAATAGGTGCACATCCTACATGAGGGTGTGTGTGTACAAATCAAGCATGCTCCTGATGACGGCTAGAGTAATCTAGTCGAAACGTCGAGTGAATACAATTTGAAGTTGATTATTGAGAAGGTGATTTTAACTATATTATAATTATTGCAGCTTGCAGTATTGGCATGCACGTAACTCAGCGGATCACTTGATCTCGATTGGGACACAATAGGCCAGTCATCGTCATCATCACAGGAATGTTATAACGGTTCAGATGACCAACTCTTTAGCTACTCCTCAGCCATTGATTACTAATTGTCGGCATACCCTGTATATTTATGCTGTGTGTGGTTCATACTGGTAAGTCGTCGTGAGCATGCCCACTACAACGTGATTGTAGGTCATGCATGATCTAATCAAGGGCGTGACCTGTTTAACTTGGCGTGGCTTATTTCATTCGGCATGACCCTATTTCGTTCGGCGTGACCTATTTCACTCAGTGTGACCTATTTCACTCAGCGTGACCTGTTTCACTCGGCGTGACCTGTATCACTCGGCATGGTAAGCAATGTGTGAGCTATTGAGGATGCAGAGTTGTCGAGGGCGTGGTCTACCAAGCATATTAGACATGTGCCTGCCAACAATTGCGATCAATTAGTCAAGTTATTGTACGTGCAATATATACGAGAGATACTGTATATAAAAACTCATGCCAGTATTTGCTGACTCAGCAGGAGGCTGATGTTTTGATCAAGCTGGATCTTTCATCTGCATAGCTACAGTGGGCCAACATCATGTACGTAAATCCAAGACCAATGGATGCTCTTCATATCCTGCTGGTTGTTACAGGTTAACTTGTGAAGTTGAGTCGGAGACATCTCGGGCGCATATCCTGAAGAGCAGGAGAAGCTGAAATATGGAGCGACTCCCACTGCACTTCAGTGGAAGTCCATCCATGCTTTGCTGCAACCCCCAGAGAATGTGGCAGGAAGCAAATAAGCAAAAGGAAGATACCCCCCAATTTTTTCCCAGTAAAAGACCCGCATGCATTCAAGTGTAAATGCAACTTCATATTGGCGAGTGTAGCGTGCCCCCAGTGGGGGGAGTTGGTTGGAGAACTTGGTATTGCCATGCACGGTATATCAATGTATGCATGCATTTACCATATGCTCTCCCGTAAAAAATATGGGTCACCTGCATTAAATAAAGGGCTTCTGTGAATGGTCGTCATGGTGAAGAGAAGACGGAGAAAACAACAACAGATTCTAAGCTATAAGAAAGGTAAACGGGGAAGTGAGAATGGACTGCACGGTGACTAGCTAACGGGAAATACCCTGGAGTTTCATACTGACATAGCTAGTTAATTGATCAGTGTGCACCAGCTGTGGAGGTGTGGCCACCACCTTAAATACATGCTCAACTGGAAACAAACGTCGCAGTGAATCTGGAGAATGTCTGAGCAGGCTCTCATCTCGACCTTGGACACGTTCAGAATCAGCAAGGAATATATAATAGATATACTTCCTAGCTACATGCTTTACCATGATGCAAGCATTACATCATGATGACATCAATAACTACATCAATAACATACACAGCAGTTTACTGCTTCATTTATGCTAGGGTTGTAATGACAGGATTTCAAGTTTTGTCCAGGAGGACATCAGGTAATAATAATTTCCTTTTCCTTTTTTCCCCATTACCTTCGCTGGCCACTTAATGCTGTGCATATATTACTAGTAGAATATAGATAGAATCAACTGTATATGGTTATTCTATAAAGACTTCCCGGTGTCATTTGCAGTGTACTATATAGAGGTAAATATGAATTCTTTTGATCCGATACATGCAATAATATACTGACCAACTTGGTTGCTTCAAGCAGGTCCAGAGGTAATGAATGACATGCAGAGTATCAAGAGACACACACCTAGAGCTATTACACCATAAACATACAAAACAAACTAACCAAAGTTGCCAAGTCATACAACTCTTTTAGGTGGTTCCAGACTTGCTTATTGGTGAACATTATTCCAGTAGATTGCTGGAGTTTGTGCTGGACTACAACCATATGGAAATGCTTGTTTATACCTGCGAGAGTTAAGTTATGATTTTATCACTGTTCAATCCAACCGGTAGCTTAGCTAACTTACACAGCTACCTACCTACAGGTTTGTGACCGTGTAAAGAATGAAACATTGCTACTTCCAACTCGGCTGTCCAGTTCAGATCCATCAGTTTGTAATAGGGTAAGGGTCACCAACGCGTTTTTTAATTCGCGCGCCCTTACTAGGCCGTGGGTGATTGTGGGGTTTCCCCCCCAATTCCATCCAGACTGGGGGAAAAATATATATCGTAGAAATGGAAGGCGCTGAAGATCTGATTTGACCTTAGGACACTTCGGTGAGTGCTAAATTTGAAAACTTTAAGTGTCTATTTGAAACACCGGCCCATGCAAAAGCACACCGACAAGTGAATTGCTTCTTTTGTAAAACAAAAACGATTATTTAGCTAGCTGTAATAAGTCGGTGAGGTTGCCAAGCAGTCATTGCGCACTATTACATTTATGCACTGGATTATATTCATACGAAAGCCACACTTGTGTCACACAGTTTGGAGTTGGTTTTTGGTCCCAAGACCTTTCCTAACTGTAGCTAGTCTTTGTGTATTCTGACCCTTTACCCGACATTACCCTTGGAAAGTTGTTGGCCAACTGACATGCATACTTAATAATGGCTGTGGTTAGCTTATGTACTTTATGAACCTTATTAAATGGAAATATGCATATAGTTTGCAAATCTCCATGCTGGCATTCAGGCAACCTTGAAGAGCTTGGGAGGTTGATCACTATGTGGAAATTGTCATTGTTGCTAGATAATTTTGATGACCCCACAAGCCGATTAGCACCTGTCTTGAACTTTTGCACGCATCACAAAATGCTC
Source organism: Cladorhizidae sp. MBARI D1340-BT2 (assembly GCA_028752905.1). NCBI lineage: Eukaryota > Metazoa > Porifera > Demospongiae > Poecilosclerida > Cladorhizidae > Cladorhizidae sp. MBARI D1340-BT2. The sequence goes on along the minus strand of JAQNBH010000006.1, from coordinate 15,685,450 downwards.
CCAGTTGGCCAGACTCCCTGTATAGAAACGGGTAGAGAAGGATCAGTCTATATATGTGAGACTAATTTTTTTATATGAAGAGAAATAATACCACTATACTGTCTCTCTTGCTTGTTGCATGCACAGACAGAATGGAATGCCATGAAATGTTTTGTTCCTGGTTGCCACAATTTTTGTGGAGTCGTTGGCTGGCTAAGAATGCTGAGAGTTCTTATGGACATGTTCCCATCTACTTAGACAACAGACTATAATGAGAAGAGTGCAATTGGGCAAGCTCGAAAATGTTGATGAAGCAGAAACAAAGTGTATGGGTTTTGACCTGGCGCTCTTTTTCCATGTGCATGAGAGAGTTTGGTGAGTGGGACGAGTAAAGTGAGCCCTTTGAGCCAAGATGCTTCCCCTCCTCTCCCCCCCCCCCCCCCCCCCCAAGTGTGTCAGCCAATACTACTACAAGTTATGCTGCAGGAGAAGTGAGGCCAGCCAGGACCTTAGTTTAATGGAGGCTGGCCCAGGCCTTGAGGCCAGCTCAAACCTTGTTTAATGGAGACCATCCAGGACGTAAGTTTATTGGAGGCCAGCCCAGACCTTAGTCCAGCCAGGACTTTAACATAACCTTCCAGTAGGCATTAATCTCCTGTCAATTCTCTTTTCTTCCTTATTTCCTGACTCAAGAATAGGCTGCTTGCAAACACACATACACCAAGACTAATTCTTGCGATGTTTTAGAGTGCTTTATGGTGGCCTTCCCATTCAACTTGTTTGGTGATGAATCGAATGAAAGAAGTGACTCTGTTAAGCCATTGACTGTATCCTGTTAGAGTCTATAACCCCATAAATAGTGGCAAAGCTATGCCACCATCTATAACTCCATAAATGGTGGCAAAGCTACGCCACCATCTATAACCCCATAAATGGTGCAAATCTACGTCACCATTAACCCCATAAATGGTGGCAAAGCTACACCACCATCTATAACCCCATAAATGGTGGTAAAGCTACGCCACCATCTATAACCCCATAAATGGTGGCAAAGCTACGTCACCATCTATAACCCCATAAATGGTGCAAATCTACGTCACCATTAACCCCATAAATGGTGGCAAAGCTACGCCACCATCTATAACCCCATAAATGGTGGCAAAGCTACGCCACCATCTATAACCCCATAAATGGTGGCAAAGCTACGCCACCGTCTATAACCCCATAAATGGTGGCAAAGCTACGCCACCATCTATAACCCCATAAATGGTGCAAATCTACGTTACCATTAACCCCATAAATGGTGGCAAAGCTACGCCACCATCTATAACCCCATAAATGGTGGCAAAGCTACACCACCATAGTTCTATAGCTAGCAAAGCTACGCCACCATCTATAACCCCATAAATGGTGGCAATCTACATCACCATTAACCCCATAAATGGTGGCAAAGCTATGCCACCATAGTTCTATAACCCCATAAATGGTGGCAAAGCTATGCCACCGTCTATAACCCTATAAATGGTGGCATACATAGCTATGCCACTTGACAATGTGAGCAGTCCTACAACAAACACTTCAGGGCTATCACCTATCTTTTGCCATCCTTACATTGGACACTTGTAGTTAGGGGGAGGAAGGGTGGAGTTATGGCTTCTTTCCGTGAGCTACAACCTAAAGTTGCTTGGTCACCATGTCAATCCTGGCATAAAAACTGCACCAAGAACTTCGCCTGTTAAAATTAATATCTGTTGAGGATGCCTCTATTGTGAAGAGAAGATTTTCTGGTTGTCTGCTCTTCTAAAGCTGAAGTATGCACATCTGAACGTTGCTGAAACACACCAGTAATGCTCAACAACAGGCCATTAATGAAGAATAAGATCACAAGTTTAATGGATTGTAGTAGCCTTCACTTGCATAAAGCACACCATAGAATTACTGAAATGGTATAGAATTACTGAAATAGTAATGCTGAATATATAGTGCTCTCTGTCAGCTCTGGTTGAGGCTGGCCCAGACTTTGTTTTAATGGAAGCCAGCCAGGTCCTTAGTTTTAATGGAGGCCAGCCCAGCCCTAGTTTAATGGAGGCCAATGGAGGCCATCCATGACCTTAGTTCCCAACCTCCCCACACTTATAACCCATAATTGAAAAATTTGAGGAGTAGCTACACTGTAAGTACAGTAGCTGGAACTAAAGGTGAAAGCTAGTTAGTAGTAAATACATGTGGCTCTCTGTACACATAAATTCTAGGTAGTTATAACCATACACACATACAGTACATAACTTCCTCTTGGAGGGAGGAAGTTTGGTCATGAGTTCAAGAGTTTGATTGTAGTTTCTTGAAGTCTGTCCAGCTTTGAGAAAGAACTTATGAGAGGAGTATGTGCAAATCCAAATTAGCAGGTTTTTGTATATCTACTTGGGACTGGAAGACCAGCGTCTACAAATCATATCGTATTACCTCGAATATATAGTCCACGTGCAAACTATTCATTTCGACCAACCAGCTAGAGCACGAGGAGATCGAGGGCGCGCCCTATTTCACTGAGCGCCAGCAGATTGAAAAGGGCACACACCTCTTCACTTAGATCGAATAGCATGTGCACAGTCTGTTGGGTAGTAATCATCAAGCAAGAATTAGTGCGTGGCTTCGCGCACGTGCATTTCACAAAACACTGGAGTTTGGGGGGGGGGGGGGAGGGGGAACTGTTTGATAAAGGGTGCGAAGGGATTGTGATGAAATAATTATGGTAATTAGTGGGTGTTTGTGTGCCTAGCTGATGTATTTGTTGATGTTGTTAGACGAAGCCTTCTTCATGGAGGGTAAAGATGAAGCACTGAAGCATATTGAGTCCCTCAAGAAGCTTCTTCTCCATGAGGAGTCAAGGTTACATTTTATGTATACATATATACACTGTTTGTTTGTTTGTTGATAGTTTAATGATAGAGGTGATGGAAGCATATTGTCTTGAATATGTAATTAAACCTAGAACTAGATCCAATACTGCCCCATCATTTCCTGGACACTCAGGGATTCTCAGGGTACGTGGGACTACCCCGGGGTGTTCCTAGTGAGGGTGACTATTTGTGTATCAGCATGGATACCGTATTTGCCGAGTGTACATAGGTCGCCCCAGGTTATAAGGAGCTCCTCCCAGAGTTGGCCGTCCTTACAAGAATTCTATAATTCCTGGAGTGCAAGTTGCACACTAAATAAAGACTCGCCCACCAGCATGCAGGAGCTAGGGTAAGCTCCGACCTTGTCTTGATGTGATCTGCTGATGCCCACCAGCATGCAGGAGCTAGGGTAAGCTCCGACCTTGTCTTGATGTGATCTGCTGATACCCACCAGCATGCAGGAGCTAGGGTAAGCTCCAACCTTGTCTTGGTGTGATCTGCTGATGCCCACAAGCATGCAGGAGCTAGGGTAAGCTACGACCTTGTCTTGGTGTGTTCTGGGGTAGCGTCGTTGACTTCTTTCTTCAATCTCGCACTTGATTTTCTCATCTTCCCTTCCTCCTTTCAGCTCTCATGTTCCCGGGCTTCTTTAGCTCATGCAACTTGAGAGCTGTGCAGCTGGCTGCTATGAGGTCTCATGCTCCCCTTGAGAGACCCTGTAGGTACGGAGCTGTGCAGCTGGCTGCTATGAGGTCTCATGCTCCCCTTGAGAGACCCTGTAGGTACGGAGCTGTGTAGGTGGCTGCTGTGAGCTGTCATGCTCCCCTTGAGAGATCCTGTAGGTACAGCAAATCATTTTAGCTTGTGCAACTTTTTAAATCTACATACGTATGTTGCTCTTCTGAAATGGGGAGGAAGATTTGGACCTGCCACTGTGACATGGACACTGGTAAATACAGTCCTGCATCTCAAAATACACTTGGGTCTATCTCAGAATGCCCCTAGCCCTAGCCTTAGGCCCAGCCCCTAGCCGTAGCCTTCTTATCTCTGACCTACAGTACTTCTAGCCCTTGGCTTGGCATATCCTAGTCCTAGCCTTTTACTGTAGCTCTGGCCCTAGTCCTAGACCTAGAATACTCTTAGCCTTAAAAGTACCTCTAACCCTAGTATGCCCTTGCTCTAACTGTAGTGTCTAGCCTAGTATGCCCTGGCTCTAACTGTAGTGTCTAGCCTAGTATGCCCTGGCTCTAACTGTAGTGTCTAGCCTAGTATGCCCTGGCTCTAACTGTAGTGTCTAGCCTAGTATGCCCTGGCTCTAACTGTAGTGTCTAGTCCTAGTATGCCCTGGCTCTAACTGTAGTGTCTAGCCTAGTATGCCCTGGCTCTAACTGTAGTGTCTAGTCCTAGTATGCCCTGGCTCTAACTGTAGTGTCTAGCCTAGTATGCCCTGGCTCTAACTGTAGTGTCTAGCCTAGTATGCCCTGGCTCTAACTGTAGTGTCTAGCCTAGTATGCCCTGGCTCTAACTGTAGTGTCTAGCCTAGTATGCCCTGGCTCTAACTGTAGTGTCTAGTCCTAGTATGCCCTGGCTCTAACTGTAGTGTCTAGCCTAGTATGCCCTGGCTCTAACTGTAGTGTCTAGTCCTAGTATGCCCTGGCTCTAACTGTAGTGTCTAGCCTAGTATGCCCTGGCTCTAACTGTAGTGTCTAGCCTAGTATGCCCTGGCTCTAACTGTAGTGTCTAGCCTAGTATGCCCTGGCTCTAACTGTAGTGTCTAGTCCTAGTATGCCCTGGCTCTAACTGTAGTGTCTAGCCTAGTATGCCCTGGCTCTAACTGTAGTGTCTAGTCCTAGTATGCCCTGGCTCTAACTGTAGTGTCTAGCCTAGTATGCCCTGGCTCTAACTGTAGTGTCTAGCCTAGTATGCCCTGGCTCTAACTGTAGTGTCTAGCCTAGTATGCCCTGGCTCTAACTGTAGTGTCTAGCCCTAGTATGCCCTGGCTCTAACTGTAGTGTCTAGCCTAGTCTGCCCTGGCTCTAACTGTAGTGTCTAGCCTAGTATGCCCTGGCTCTAACTGTAGTGTCTAGCCTAGTATGCCCTGGCTCTAACTGTAGTGTCTAGTCCTAGTATGCCCTGGCTCTAACTGTAGTGTCTAGCCTAGTATGCCCTGGCTCTAACTGTAGTGTCTAGCCTAGTATGTCCTGGCTCTAACTGTAGTGTCTAGCCTAGTATGCCCTGGCTCTAACTGTAGTGTCTAGTCCTAGTATGCCCTGGCTCTAACTGTAGTGTCTAGCCTAGTATGCCCTGGCTCTAACTGTAGTGTCTAGTCCTAGTATGCCCTGGCTCTAACTGTAGTGTCTAGCCCTAGTATGCCCTGGCTCTAACTGTAGTGTCTAGTCCTAGTATGCCCTGGCTCTAACTGTAGTGTCTAGCCCTAGTATGCCCTGGCTCTAACTGTAGTGTCTAGCCTAGTATGCCCTGGCTCTAACTGTAGTGTCTAGTCCTAGTATGCCCTGGCTCTAACTGTAGTGTCTAGCCTAGTATGCCCTGGCTCTAACTGTAGTGTCTAGCCTAGTATGCCCTGGCTCTAACTGTAGTGTCTAGCCTAGTATGCCCTGGCTCTAACTGTAGTGTCTAGCCCTAGTATGCCCTGGCTCTAACTGTAGTGTCTAGCCTAGTATGCCCTGGCTCTAACTGTAGTGTCTAGCCTAGTATGCCCTGGCTCTAACTGTAGTGTCTAGCCTAGTATGCCCTGGCTCTAACTGTAGTGTCTAGTCCTAGTATGCCCTGGCTCTAACTGTAGTGTCTAGTCCTAGTATGCCCTGGCTCTAACTGTAGTGTCTAGCCTAGTATGCCCTGGCTCTAACTGTAGTGTCTAGCCTAGTATGCCCTGGCTCTAACTGTAGTGTCTAGTCCTAGTATGCCCTGGCTCTAACTGTAGTGTCTAGCCTAGTATGGCCTGGCTCTAACTGTAGTGTCTAGCCTAGTATGCCCTGGCTCTAACTGTAGTGTCTAGCCTAGTATGCCCTGGCTCTAACTGTAGTGTCTAGCCTAGTATGCCCTGGCTCTAACTGTAGTGTCTAGTCCTAGTATGCCCTGGCTCTAACTGTAGTGTCTAGCCTAGTATGCCCTGGCTCTAACTGTAGTGTCTAGCCTAGTATGCCCTGGCTCTAACTGTAGTGTCTAGTCCTAGTATGCCCTGGCTCTAACTGTAGTGTCTAGCCTAGTATGCCCTGGCTCTAACTGTAGTGTCTGGCCTAGTATGCCCTGGCTCTAACTGTAGTGTCTAGCCTAGTATGCCCTGGCTCTAACTGTAGTGTCTAGCCTAGTATGCCCTGGCTCTAACTGTAGTGTCTAGCCTAGTATGCCCTGGCTCTAACTGTAGTGTCTAGCCTAGTATGCCCTGGCTCTAACTGTAGTGTCTAGTCCTAGTATGCCCTGGCTCTAACTGTAGTGTCTAGCCTAGTATGCCCTGGCTCTAACTGTAGTGTCTAGCCTAGTATGCCCTGGCTCTAACTGTAGTGTCTAGCCTAGTATGCCCTGGCTCTAACTGTAGTGTCTAGCCTAGTATGTCCTGGCTCTAACTGTAGTGTCTAGCCTAGTATGCCCTGGCTCTAACTGTAGTGTCTAGCCTAGTATGCCCTGGCTCTAACTGTAGTGTCTAGCCTAGTATGCCCTGGCTCTAACTGTAGTGTCTAGCCTAGTATGCCCTGGCTCTAACTGTAGTGTCTAGCCTAGTATGTCCTGGCTCTAACTGTAGTGTCTAGCCTAGTATGCCCTGGCTCTAACTGTAGTGTCTAGCCTAGTATGCCCTGGCTCTAACTGTAGTGTCTAGCCTAGTATGCCCTGGCTCTAACTGTAGTGTCTAGTCCTAGTATGCCCTGGCTCTAACTGTAGTGTCTAGCCTAGTATGCCCTGGCTCTAACTGTAGTGTCTAGCCTAGTATGCCCTGGCTCTAACTGTAGTGTCTAGTCCTAGTATGCCCTGGCTCTAACTGTAGTGTCTAGCCCTAGTATGCCCTGGCTCTAACTGTAGTGTCTAGCCCTAGTATGCCCTGGCTCTAACTGTAGTGTCTAGTCCTAGTATGCCCTGGCTCTAACTGTAGTGTCTAGTCCTAGTATGCCCTGGCTCTAACTGTAGTGTCTAGCCTAGTATGCCCTGGCTCTAACTGTAGTGTCTAGCCTAGTATGCCCTGGCTCTAACTGTAGTGTCTAGCCTAGTATGCCCTGGCTCTAACTGTAGTGTCTAGCCTAGTATGCCCTGGCTCTAACTGTAGTGTCTAGCCTAGTATGCCCTGGCTCTAACTGTAGTGTCTAGCCTAGTATGCCCTGGCTCTAACTGTAGTGTCTAGCCTAGTATGCCCTGGCTCTAACTGTAGTGTCTAGCCTAGTATGCCCTGGCTCTAACTGTAGTGTCTAGCCTAGTATGCCCTGGCTCTAACTGTAGTGTCTAGCCTAGTATGCCCTGGCTCTAACTGTAGTGTCTAGCCTAGTATGCCCTGGCCCTTGGCCAAGAATGCCACTAGCCATGGCAGTGATTGCAGGATCCATGAGATTCCTCTCACTACTAGGGATAGCCCCAAGTTTCCTGGGAGTGGTGGTCTCTTAGACATGTAGCAGCTGCTCTCCAACCAGATATCACGGTCAACATGTGAGCCTCTTCAATGCTGAAGCTAATCAGCTGTACTGTTGCCAAGGTACCAATACTCCATAGGAATAGTAACCACACCTTACCAGACATTGTGATGCCCATGTGGTGTGTGCGCACACACAGGGCACTCTATCAGGGCAAAAATAATAGAGCCAAAATTATATTCCAAGCTGGTTCTTGTTTCCATGCAAAACCATTCAACCACATATTTCCCCAACTCTACTGTATAGAGAATTGGTTGCTTTGTTACAGTTTGTCAACAACACTCCAACAGTTTCAAAAGGTCATAGTTGAAAAACCTGACGTAATTTTTTTTGTCGTAGAGCTGTGGCTGGCAATGTCAGCCATAGTAACCCAGCAACTGGTGGAGTGTTTTCTAATGGAGTGGCTTTCAAAGCTGCCTCACTAGCAAATCACTTCATTGTGCAGAGCTCTAGTGTAACTTTTAGTGATACCGAGAGATGTGTTCTTTGTGAGGATATTGATGCATCCTCCCCACCACCTCTCCTTCTCTCTCACTCCTCCTCTCACTCCTCCTCTCTCACACCTCCTCCTCTCTCACTCCTCCTCCTCTCACTCCTCTCTCACACCTCTCTCACACCTCCTCCTCTCTCACACCTCCTCTCTCACACCTCCTCCTCTCTCACACCTCCTCTCTCACACCTCCTCTCTCACACCTCCTCCTCTCTCACTCCTCCTCCTCTCACTCCTCTCTCACACCTCCTCTCTCTCACCTCCTTCTCTCTCACACCTCCTCTCTCACACCTCCTTCTCTCTCACACCTCCTTCTCTCACTCCTCTCTCACACCTCCTCTCTCACTCCTCATCTCTCACACCTCCTCTCTCACTCATCTCTCACACCTCCTTCTCTCTCACTCCTCATCCTCTCTCACACCTCCTCTCACTCTCTCACTCCTCCTCTCTCACTCCTTCTCCTCTCTCACACCTCCTCTCTCACTCCTCTCTCACTCCTCTCTCACACCTCCTCTCTCACACCTCCTCCTCTCTCACTCCTCCTCCTCTCACTCATCTCTCACACCTCCTTCTCTCACTCCTCCTCTCTCACACCTCTCTCACTCCTCATCTCTCACTCTTCCTCCTCTCTCACACCTCATCCTCTCTCACACCTCCTTCTCTCACTCTCTCACTCCTCCTCTCTCACTCCTCCTCTCTCACTCCTCCTTCTCTCTCACTCCTCCTCTCTCACTCCTCCTTCTCTCTCACACCTCCTCCTCTCTCACTCCTCCTCTCTCACACCTCCTTCTCTCTCACTCCTCCTCTCTCACACCTCCTTCTCTCTCACACCTCCTCCTCTCTCACTCCTCCTTCTCTCTCACACCTCCTCCTCTCTCACTCCTCCTCTCTCACTCCGCCTTCTCTCTCACACCTCACTCACACCTCTCTCACTCCCTCTCACACCTCCTCTCTCACACCTCCTCTCTCACACCTCCTCTCTCACACCTCTCTCACACCTCCTTCTCTCTCACTCCTCCTTCTCTCACTCCTCCTCTCTCACACCTCTCTCACTCCTCTCTCACACCTCCTCTCTCACACCTCTCTCACTCCTCCTTTCTCACTCCGCCTTCTCTCTCACTCCTCCTCTCTCACACCTCCTCCTCTCTCACTCCTCCTCTCTCACTCCTCTCTCACACCTCTCTCACTCCTCCTCCTCTCTCACTCCTCTCTCACACCTCCTCTCTCACTCCTCTCTCACACCTCCTCCTCTCTCACACCTCTCTCACTCCTCCTCTCTCACACCTCCTCCTCTCTCACACCTCTCTCACTCCTCTCTCACACCTCCTCACTCCTCCTCTCTCACACCTCTCTCACTCCTCCTTTCTCACTCCGCCTTCTCTCTCACTCCTCCTCACTCCTTCTCTCTCACTCCTCCTCTCTCACACCTCCTCTCTCACACCTCTCTCACTCCTACTCTCTCACACCTCCTCTCTCACTCCTCCTTCTCTCTCACTCCTCTTCTCTCACTCCTCCTCCTCACACCTCTCTCACACCTCCTCTCTCACTCCTCTCTCACACCTCCTCTCTCACACCTCCTCTCTCACACCTCCTCTCTCACTCCTCCTCTCTCACACCTCCTCTCTCACTCCTCCTCTCTCACACCTCTCTCACTCCTCCTCTCTCACACCTCTCTCACACCTCTCTCACTCCTCCTTCTCTCATTCCTCCTCTCCCACTCCTCCTCTCTCACACCTTGTCTCTCACACCTTCTCTCTCACACCTCCTTCTCTCACTCCTCCTCTCACTCCTCCTGTCTCACTCCTCCTCTCCTTCTCTCTCACACCTCCTCTCTCACTCCTCCTCTCTCACTCCTCCTCTCTCACACCTCCTCTCTCACACCTCCTCTCTCACTCCTCCTCTCTCACTCCTCCTTCTCTCTCACACCTCCTCCTCTCTCACTCCTTCTCTCTCACACCTCCTCCTCTCTCACTCCTCCTCCTCTCTCACTCCTCCTCTCTCACTCCTCCTCTCTCACACCTCCTCTCTCACACCTCCTCCTCTCTCACTCCTCCTTCTCCCCCTCCTGGGTGTGCCATCACACTAAATGGAGCACATCGAGCTCACTCTGTGCCTGTCACATGCTCAAGTTGTTCTACTCATTTTCTACACTTTACTTTGTAGTTTAGAAATGTTTGATCTCTTATTAACATATATATATTAGTGAGAGGTCGAGCAGCGAGGAGATATGTTCTCTATCGTGTACATGTATATTAGTGAGAGGTAGAGCAGCGAGGAGATATGTTCTCTATCGTGTACATGTATATTAGTGAGAGGTCGAGCAGCGAGGAGATATGTGCTCTATTTGTGGATCTCTCCAAGTCAGTTTCTTCATCAGCCCACCATAAGGACCACAAGTAACGCCATCTCCTAGAAATCTTGACATTCACTTTTCATAGACTTTTTTCTTCTTTTCTTTCTTTCTCTCCAGGTCAGGGCTGAGCGCCATTTCAAGCACGGTTGAGATTTTGGTTCATGGGTGTTCAAATCACAATCATGTCGTTAGAGGAGTGGCGTCGGAGAACTTGAAGAAGTTTGTCAAGGTACATGTACACCCATGCACACCCGAATACATGCACACACACACACACTCACTCACACATACATAGCACAAACACACACCCACACACAACACACACACACCACACACACACATAACACACACACAACGCACCATACACAACATACACACGTAACACACACCACACAAACACACAACACATGCATACACCACATAACACATGCATACACATAACACACACAACACACACACTCGTACACATAACATACACTCACACATCTAACACACACCACACACATATACACCTAACACACAACACACACACATACACATACTGTAGTACACACAAACTCACACATAGCACACACACTCGCACATATAACACACACACTCGCACATATAACACACACAACACACCATACACAACATACACACATAATACACACACATAACACACACATACACCACATAACACACGCATATACCACATACACAACACACTCACACATAACACACACAACACACGCATATACCACATACACAACACACTCACACATAACACACACAACACACACACACACACTCGTACACAACACACACACACTCGTACACACCACTTACACACACACCATGTGCAGTGAGAGGAACCCCACTACTAACTGGCTGTTCAAAGGTCTTCCCCACCCAAATACAGGCCAAGTCTATAGGGTGGCTAGGGTTAGGTGGGTGGGCATGAACTTTGAACCTAAGTTTGGATCCCAGACAGAGGTGAGGGGAAAGGGGAATCCCCCCTTCTTTGAATCCCGTAAGAAGCTCGTCCTTGTATGCCCGAGTAATCCTCGACAACTTGTAGCTTCTTGTCAAGTGCTTGGAATGTTCCTCTCCCATAAGTGACCATATTTATTTTCCTTCATACCGGAACTTGTATCATACACATACTGTAGTAGTCACGTCTTCCATAGCCATCGCAGGTAGATCGGGTTAGAGGACATATTGTTGCCAGCACTCTCCCTCACCACCAGACATGCTGGCGCAGTGAGGGTAGAGGGAGCTACACTAGCAAGCTGTTTAGAGCCGATGAATATTTTGATGTTCACACCTCTGTCACAGGCCTTGTTCTAAAGTGGCGCCATCTGCATAGTCAGCTGACATTCCTTGTACGTCCCTCCGCTCGAGGCTCACAGGAGGAGGAGGATGCAGTCAGCATTGGGAACATCATACATATGTACATGTAGCACTCGGCAAACTCTCAGTTGATGTACTGCATGGATGTAATGACTTACTCAACATTCAACTTGCTCTTCTAGCCTTCTTATTCCTGATGATGGCTGGATGCTCTAGCCTTCTTATTCTTGATGATGGCTGGATGCTCTAGCCTTCTTGTTCCTGATGATGGCTGGATCCTCTAGCCTTCTTATTTCTGATGATGGAGGGATGCTCTAGCCTTCTTATTTCTGATGATGGCTGGAAGCTCTAGCCTTCTTATTCCTGATGATGGCTAGCCTTCTTATTCCTGATGATGGCTGGATGCTCTAGCCTTCTTGTTCCTGATGATGGCTAGCCTTCTTATTCCTGATGATGGCTGGATGCTCTAGCCTTCTTGTTCCTGATGATGGCTGGATCCTCTAGCCTTCTTATTCCTGATGATGGCTGGATGCTCTAGCCTTCTTATTCCTGAGGATGGCTGGATGCTCTAGCCTTCTTATTCCTGATGATGGCTGGATGCTCTAGCCTTCTTATTCCTGAGGATGGCTGGATGCTCTAGCCTTCTTATTTCTGATGATGGCTGGAAGCTCTAGCCTTCTTGTTCCTGATGATGATGGCTAGCCTTCTTATTCCTGATGATGGCTGGATGCTCTAGCCTTCTTGTTCCTGATGATGGCTAGCCTTCTTATTCCTGATGATGGCTGGATGCTCTAGCCTTCTTATTTCTGATGATGGCTGGAAGCTCTAGCCTTCTTGTTCCTGATGATGGCTAGCCTTCTTATTCCTGATGATGGCTGGATGCTCTAGCCTTCTTGTTCCTGATGATGGCTGGATGCTCTAGCCTTCTTATTCCTGATGATGGCTGGATCCTCTAGCCTTCTTATTTCTGATGATGGCTGGAAGCTCTAGCCTTCTTGTTCCTGATGATGGCTAGCCTTCTTATTCCTGATGATGGCTGGATGCTCTAGCCTTCTTGTTCCTGATGATGGCTAGCCTTCTTATTCCTGATGATGGCTGGATGCTCTAGCCTTCTTGTTCCTGATGATGGCTGGATCCTCTAGCCTTCTTGTTCCTGATGATGGCTGGATCCTCTAGCCTTCTTATTCCTGATGATGGCTGGATGCTCTAGCCTTCTTATTCCTGAGGATGGCTGGATGCTCTAGCCTTCTTATTCCTGATGATGGCTGGATGCTCTAGCCTTCTTATTTCTGATGATGGCTGGAAGCTCTAGCCTTCTTGTTCCTGATGATGGCTAGCCTTCTTATTCCTGATGATGGCTGGATGCTCTAGCCTTCTTGTTCCTGATGATGGCTGGATGCTCTAGCCTTCTTGTTCCTGATGATGGCTAGCCTTCTTATTCCTGATGATGTCTTATTCCTGATGATGGCTGGATGCTCTAGCCTTCTTGTTCCTGATGATGGCTGGATCCTCTAGCCTTCTTGTTCCTGATGATGGCTGGATCCTCTAGCCTTCTTATTCCTGATGATGGCTGGATGCTATAGCCTTCTTATTCCTGATGATTGGCTGGATAGCCTTCTTATTCCTGATGCTGGATGCTCTAACCTTCTTATTCCTGATGATGGCTGGATGCTCTAGCCTTCTTATTCCTGAGGATGGCTGGATGCTCTAGCCTTCTTATTCCTGAGGATGGCTGGATGCTCTAACCTTCTTATTCCTGATGATGGCTGGATGCTCTAGCCTTCTTATTCCTGAGGATGGCTGGATGCTCTAGCCTTCTTATTCCTGATGATGGCTGGATGCTCTAGCCTTCTTATTCCTGATGATGGCTGGATGCTCTAGCCTTCGATTAGTTTAGCCATCATCAGGAATAAAGAGTTTGTCACGAGTCAAGTATCTCTGCCAAACCCTACCAGGCAAGAGATGCCATTTACCCTGCCACTCACCCAATACCTCACACAACCTTTCAATGTTGTTATATTTATTGATGCACACTAATGGTTTCCCTTTTCTTTTCCTGCAGAAACTGATGGCCACCAATTTTTCCCGTATCCAACAAGATCTCTTCCACGAACTAAAGAAGGTGTGTTCCACGAAGAGCTGATGCAGTTTGTGTCATGTGATAGTCGTTTTTTAAATTTTATTTTAATTTTTAATTTTTTTATTACAATTCCTGTGCCTCGAGCTGTTGTTGGTTTCTGTTCGGCTTAGAATGGAGATAGCCGGTCGGTGTGCGCGGCGTTGGACTGCTTTTCTTTCCTGTTCCCTCTCACCCGGCCATCGAGGTGCAGCCTGTACGCCCAGTCTCTGGTGCCCGTGCTGCTCAGACTGCTCTGCAGACACGAAGAGGCAGTGCATGAAGTGCTCCAGGATGCTCTGCAGAAGATCGTGCCGACGCTGGCTCCATTTATGACCATGGTCAACCTGAAGGTAACGGGAGACGGGGGAGTGTCTAATGCCGTGTTCACACAGGCATGGGTGTGGTTTTAACCCGGATTCTAACCTAGGTTTTTAGCTTGTCTGCTTACGAGTGAAACAACTTCATTTCGGATTAAAAGACCCAATGGTTAGCTACAGTAATCCTCGTCAATAGGTGGATTACAACCCAGACTTAATGTTTTGAAGTGGCTGGAAATTATCAAGGTTATGTATCTCCTAGTGTGTGTATTATATGTGTATAGGATATAGTACTATATATACTTCTTATCTACACTGTACATGCTCGTTGCGTATGTAGATATTTATATCTGAATTTTAGAGGGTTTTTACACAGAGGCCAAGCAGTTTCTCATTACTCTGTGGATTCTGGCATATAAATACGCTCCTGTCTCTTCCTCCTTAGGAAAATATCTCGATTTTTTATTTTTATGTTGTGTGTGTAGGTTCAAATCTCTGTAATCCTACACAATCAAACTCTGTAGTCCATCTCTGTTATAATTCGCCTCTGCTAATCCACCTCTGTAATCTACCTCTATAATCTACCTCTGTGATCTACCTCTATATCCACCTCTGTAATCTACCTCTACACCTCTGTGATCTGCCTCTATAATCCACCTCTGCAATCTACCTCTATAATCCACCTCTGTAATTTACCTCTATAATCCACCTCTGTAATCCACCTCTATAATACACCTCTGTAATCCACCTCTATAATCCACCTCTGTAATCCACCTCTATAATCCACCTCTGTAATCCACCTCTATAATACACCTCTGTGATCTACCTCTATAATCCACATCTGTGATCCAACGTGTGATTGAGTTAACTCTGTGGTGGTTGGGATGACAACCATCAAGTTAACTTGGACCTTTTATTTCACTTGATCGATAAATCTAGCGAAAGTATTTAGCTAACGAAGAAAGTTTGCTCCCAAACATTCCAGCAAGCACAACAAAGCCTCCCCCACCTCAGAACACCAGAGCCATTGACATCCCCAGTGAAGCTGATTAAAATATTCCATCCAGAGCCTACAACAGTGTACGATGTCATTATAATAGGACTGTTTTATTATTGTTATTATTATTATTATTATTATTATTATTTAGGGATCTTGATGTATCTTCCGAGAAAATATGTCTGCAGAGACATTCAACATTATTATTATTATTATTATTATTATTATTATTATTATTATTATTATTATTATTATTATTATTATTATTATTATTATTATTATTATTATTATTATTATTATTATTATTATTATTATTATTATTATTATTATTATTATTATTATTATTATTATTATTATTATTATTATTATTATTATTATTATTATTATTATTATTATTATTATTATTATTATTATTATTATTATTATTATTATTATTATTATTATTATTATTATTATTATTATTATTATTATTATTATTATTATTATTATTATTATTATTATTATTATTATTATTATTATTATTATTATTATTATTATTATTATTATTATTATGTATTATTATTATTGCAGGCTATAGTTGATAAGGTTCTGGATAATCTCGTGTCTGAAGCATCATCGTATCGTCGGATGGCATCGACAGTTTTAACCGACATCGGGAACTACTCGAAGAAGTCCTTCAGCATGACCGAGTGGTTGATAAAGAAACTTCTTGGTTCGTGTTGACAATGCAATAGCACGTGCAAATCACTTTCCATGTCGGCCATAATGTGCGTACATGTTTGTGCATGTGTTCATCAGACATGGGTAGCGGCAGGAGCACGTGCCTCGATTTCGTCAATGCAGTCTTGATCATTCTGCAACATTTTTTTTGCTCCGGCTCTGCAGTCTCCTTCTCTCTGCTGAAGCAGGTAGGACACCATTATGCCAATGAGACATGTGCCAGTGTGTGCTGCGTCATGTGATGGGAGGCTACGACATGTGTCGTGATATTTGTTGATTTATATTTTCTAGAGCTGCCAGTATGCCATTAGTCATGTGCTGCATCATGTGACGGGAGGCTATGACATGTGACGTGATAGTTGTTGATAAAGAATTATTATTTTTAAATGTTCTATATTTATTTTCTAGAGCTACCAGTATGCCATTAGTCATGTGCTGCATCATGTGACGGGAGGCTATGACATGTGACGTGATATTTGTTGATAAGGAATTATTATTTTTAAATGTCCCATATTTTTTAATGTTCTATATATATGTATTTATTTTCTAGACATTAGTCATGTGCTATATCATGTGACGGGAGGCTATGACATGTGACGTGATATTTGTTGATAAGGAATTATTATTTTTAACTAGAGCTGCCAGTATGCCATTAGTCATGTGCTGCGTCATGTGATGGGAGGCTATGACATGTGACGGGATATTTGTTGATAAGGAATAAACGTTCTATATTTATTTTCTAGAGCTACCAGTATGCCATTAGTTGTGTGCTCTATCGGGATGCAAACACGGTTGTTTCTGCGCTGGAATGTTTGCATCATCTTCTGAATTCCTCCAACTCTGAGTTTGTGTTGTGGCTGACCTCACCTTTGGCCGGTGCTCAGGTAAGTGCGTGCGTGTGTAACTAAGACATTGTGTGGGCCACATCCCTCGGTACAGGGCAGTCCAGTGGTGCTCTGTATATACTGTCCCTGACTAAGACATTGTGTGGGCCACATCCCTCGGTACAGGGCAGTTCAGCTGTATATACTGTCCCTGACTAAGACATTGTGTGGGCCACATCCCTCGGTACAGGGCAGTTCAGCTGTATATACTGTCCCTGACTAAGACATTGTGTGGGCCACATCCCTCGGTACAGGGCAGTTCAGCTGTATATACTGTCCCTGACTAAGACATTGTGTGGGCCACATCCCTCGGTACAGGGCAGTTCAGTGCTGCTCTGTATATACTGTCCCTGACTAAGACATTGTGTGGGCCACATCCCTCGGTACAGGGCAGTCCAATGGTGCTCTGTATATACTGTCCCTGACTAAGACATTGTGTGGGCCACATCCCTCGGTACAGGGCAGTTCAGCTGTATATACTGTCCCTGACTAAGACATTGTGTGGGCCACATCCCTCGGTACAGGGCAGTTCAGTGCTGCTCTGTATATACTGTCCCTGACTAAGACATTGTGTGGGTCACATCTCTCGGTACAGACAGGGCAGTCCAGTGCTGCTCTGTATATACTGTCCCTGACTAAGACATTGTGTGGGCCACATCCCTCGGTACAGGGCAGTCCAGTGCTGCTCTGTATATACTGTCCCTGACTAAGACATTGTGTGGGTCACATCTCTCGGTACAGACAGGGCAGTCCAGTGCTGCTCTGTATATACTGTCCCTGACTAAGACATTGTGTGGGTCACATCTCTCAGTACAGGGCAGTCCAGTGCTGCTCTGTATATACTGTCCCTGACTAAGAGGTCACATCTCTCGGTACAGGGCAGTCCAGTGCTGCTCTGTATATACTGTCCCTGACTAAGACATTGTGTGGGTCACATCTCTCGGTACAGGGCAGTCCAGTGCTGCTCTGTATATACTGTCCCCTGACTAAGACATTGTGTGGGCCACATCCCTCGGTACAGGGCAGTCCAGTGGTGCTCTGTATATACTGTCCCTGACTAAGACATTGTGTGGGTCACATCTCTCGGTACAGGGCAGTCCAGTGGTGCTCTGTATATACTGTCCCTGACTAAGACATTGTGTGGGTCACATCTCTCGGTACAGGGCAGTCCAGTGCTGCTCTGTATATACTGTCCCTGACTAAGACATTGTGTGGGCCACATCTCTCAGTACAGGGCAGTCCAGTGCTGCTCTGTATATACTGTCCCTGACTAAGAGGTCACATCTCTCGGTACAGGGCAGTCCAGTGCTGCTCTGTATATACTGTCCCTGACTAAGACATTGTGTGGGTCACATCTCTCGGTACAGGGCAGTCCAGTGCTGCTCTGTATATACTGTCCCTGACTAAGACATTGTGTGGGCCACATCTCTCGGTACAGGGCAGTCCAGTGCTGCTCTGTACTGTCCCGGGATGTCTATGGATCTCAAAGTTGTTGCCCACTCCTATAGAGTTATGTAACTCTAATTCTAAAGGCCGGTCACAATGTTGCAAGGTTGTGTTGGGTCGCTTCACTTCTAACTATTGAAAGTGATTTTTCACCCCCAATTATGAAACTCCACTCATTGATCAATGAATCTTCAATCTCTAAAATGACTTGTGGGGTACAGACATGTATTAAGAAAGTTCCTCACTGCCTCTATTAACCTTTCCTCGCTGTCTCTATTAACATTTCCTTGTTGCCTCTTAACCTTTCCTCACTGCCTCTATTAACCTTTCCTCACTGCCTCTATTAACCTTTCCTCACTGCCTCTATTAACATTTCCTCACTGCCTTTATTGACCTTTCCTCACTGCCTCTATTAACCTTTCCTCGCAGCCTCTATTAACCTTTCCTCTCTGCCTCTATTACCTTTTCCTTGCTGCCTCTATTAACCTTTCCTCGTTGCCTCTATTAACCTTTCCTTGCTGCCTCTATTAACCTTTCCTCACTGCCTCTATTAACCTTTCCACGCAGTAACTTAGCTATAGTTATACGTATGAAAAATATTTAGGTATCAACTGAGAGCACAAAGAGAGACCTATCTTTTTAGCTATATATATATCAAGTCCATACCATGAAGTTTACGGAATCCATGGAGTTATAAAGTGGTAACCACAACAATTACCACCACAACAAAAAATACCCCCCTGAGAACCCCCCAAAACAACAACAGCAAAAACAACCCCTTTGAGAACCCCCAAAACAACAACAGCAAAAACAACCCCCCTGAGAACTCCCAACAGAAGGGAAAACCCCCCTGAGAATTCCCAAAAACAACAACAGCAAAAACAACCCCCCTGAGAACCCCCAAAAACAACAGCAGCAAAAACAACTCCCCCCTAAACACAACCACGTCTCTTTCCTTCAAGCAACAAACAGACCATCTTCATCGTTCTGTAAAAGCCTTAGGTGAGAACCAGTTTGGCAGGTTTCTGGAGCTTTTTCCTTTCTTAGCTTTCCTATTTTTGTTTTTGCATTTTCCCTCCACTTCAATGACATGCCATACATGCACATGCACCACACATGGCATGCTATACATGCAGTGCAGTGCATGGCATGTCACTAATAAGGTGGACCAAGTCATGATTAACCAACTGTGTATATGGACTCCTATTTATCACACCTTTACGTGTACAGATAATTAATTAGTTACTAATTAGAGGGTTTATCTCACATTGTCTACATACTAGACAAATCTTGTAAAGTACTGTAGTTGCTAAAAATCAAGTGACCTCTGTCTGACCTTGCCAGCTGCACCTCTCCATGTTGGTGATGGCAGGGTCTCAGCAAAGTTGGTGACTTGCAGCTGCTGCTTGGTCACCATGAGCTTCCATCTCTGCAGCAACAGCAAGCTGTACTCCTCACTCACCAGTCACTAGCATACTCCATGGAAGTCCTTCCCAAGAGCAGCAGCACACACGTTTGCTACAATCTTTTACATGGACCTAGAGTTTGTGGGACTATTTACTTTACGAATCTCATTACAGTACTTCCAGTATACTATACTAGACACTTCCTGTACTATACTAGACACTTCCTGTAGTATACTAGACACATCCTGTAGTATACTGGACACTTCCTGTAGTATACTAGGTGCCATCCGTTAACAATATTGAACTTATATCACATAGTGGATGACTGTTCCTTTTTCCCTGTTGTTGTTGCTGTTGTTGTTGCTGTTGTTGTCGTTGCTGCTGTTGTTGTTGTTGCAGGTTGCAGTTGATATTTGGTGCAATGATACTGAGTCAGTCGAAGCAAGTGATTCCACTTCCTTACAAGAGGTTAGTGATGTTACTTGAGGAGGTGGTCTGATCTGGTGGCTGGCACACATGCACTATCTAGACTAGCCTGCAATATGTGTGCCTACAATAGTGTTTGCTGCAGTATCCAAGGACTGAACTCTATCACTAGTACTTGGTAAAGTACTGAAATGTCCAAGGACTGAACTCTATCACTAGTACTTGGTAAAGTACTGAAATGTCCAAGGCCTGAACTGTATCACTAGTACTTGGTAGAGTACTGAAATGTCCAAGGACTGAACTGTATCACTAGTACTTGGTAGAGTACTGAAATGTCCAAGGACTTAACTCTATCACTAGTACTTGGTAAAGTACTTCTCTATGCACAGCAAGGGCAGAGGAAGCTCTTTGGGATTGGTCACGCCAATTACTGAGTGAACAGTGTAACTCCAAACCCCTCCCCTTTCCCTCCCCTTTAAAAAAAGGGGGAGGGGTGGGACAAAACTATTATGATAGCGATGATTTAATGTGACCCATTATTGAAATCTGCCGAAGATTCTGCGCATATTTTCACTATAAACTCAGCTGGTGAAATGAAATCAAGTTTGCCAGACTCCTTGTGGACATGCATAATCAATATGGTTGACCTCGAGAATCACTCAGCACATACATGTAGCACTGAAGGTCCTTTCTCTACAAGCAGGTGTTGCCTGCACAAAGAGAACTAATTCCACCACCTCACTTAATCAGCTCAGCAGCAGCCAGACCATTTAAGTAATTGCTCACAATAAAGATACATACCTGTTACACTCTCTCTGAAGCTCAGCTCTATCTTCAGCTCATCACAAAATCAGCATTCTTTGCATCTTTGAAATTAAGCTCTCTAAAGACTGGTACACCTATAGCCTGGATGGTCAAATTCCTCTTCAATGGACTCTAATTGAATCAAGTGCTTTGAAGGCAGTATAGAGTCTTGACGCACGAATGAGGTGAGCTGGTGCTCGCCCATCTTCACACCTATAGGGTCGTTCCAGTTGTGGGGAAGGATTTGTTCGTCCTCACTTCGCTCTTTTGTCATCTTGGACCTTCTTCCAGAATATTTTAAACCTGTCATCGTCTCTCAAGGATGTCAGTGTGGTGAACAGCCATAGTTACAACCACCAGGCCTTCTGGGGTTGCAAAATGGTTATGCTGAAGAGTCCTGCTCAAGTTTGGTGTGATGCACGAGCGTCTCTCCAAGTAAAAAAGTGATCGTCTGTGATGTTCCCTCCTTGGATTAGAGCCATCAGAGTGTCCTTGACACTGTCAATAACCCACACTTCTGTGAGCATCTTTGAAAGAAAGTCTGCCTGTCTGTCTCTGTGTGTGTGTGTGTGTGTGTCTGTGTGTCTGTCGGTCTGTCTGTCTGTCTCTGGGGTGTGTCTGTCTGTCTCTGTGTG
Organism: Cladorhizidae sp. MBARI D1340-BT2; assembly: GCA_028752905.1. NCBI lineage: Eukaryota > Metazoa > Porifera > Demospongiae > Poecilosclerida > Cladorhizidae > Cladorhizidae sp. MBARI D1340-BT2. The sequence continues at coordinate 15,664,008 of JAQNBH010000006.1, read as the reverse complement.
TGTCTGTCGGTCTGTCTGTCTGTCTCTGTGTGTGTCTGTCTGTCTCTGTGTGTGTCTGTCTCTGTGTGTGTCTGTCGGTCTGTCTGTCTGTCTGTCTGTCTCTGTGTGTGTCTGTCTGTCTCTGTGTGTGTCTGTCTCTGTGTGTGTCTGTCGGTCTGTCTGTCTGTCTCTGTGTGTGTCTGTCTGTCTCTGTGTGTGTCTGTCTGTCTCTCTGTGTGTGTGTTGCTTTATGTACTGCATCAGTTTTGAAGCTAAGAAGCTCAAACTTAGCGGGATGGTGTACATTATCACTGGGTCGACACGGCTATAAGTAATAACATCACATGACCTCTAGTCATCGCCATGTTGCATAACTTGTGAGCTACCGTGGCCTGCGTAAAAACATCCGAAACATTTCTGAAATAATTAAACAGACGAAACGTTTAACATAAAATATATTACAACAAAAATATTAAGTGGACATATAAATAAAGAATAGAGCCAATCACAGAACCCCACCCACCTCATATGGCCGGGCAGGGACCCTCCTCACCCTGCATGCATCCACCTCATATGGCCGGGCGGGGACCCTCCTCACCCTCCATGCATCCACCTCATATGGCTGGGCAGGGACCCTCCTCACCCTGCATGCATCCACCTCATATGGCCGGGCAGGGACCCTCCTCACCCAGCATGCATGCACTTCTCACCCTGCATGCATCCACCTCATATGGCCGGGCAGGGACCCTCCTCATCCTGCATGCATCCACCTCATATGGCCGGGCAGGGACCCTCCTCACCCTGCATGCATCCACCTCATATGGCCGGGCGGGGACCCTCCTCACCCTGCATGCATCCACCTCATATGACCGGGCAGGGACCCTCCCCACCCTGCATGCGCAGTATTTACTAAATGGCCGATGTTCCTGGCTGGCCCTCCTGCTGCATGGCCTCTACAGCATCAGCTGCCTCCCTCACAGCTCCTCGTCAGAGATATCTTGCTCTTTAACTACCTTGGTTCTGTCTTTGGAGGGCAAATGAAGATTCATTATTGTTATTATTTTAAGAGAGCTGGCAAAAAGCATCGAAGCTTCAGAGGTGTTGGCCTTAGCTTGAAGATGACAATTTTGGCCAGACAAAAGGAAAAACCAGCGACCAAGACTGAGAACACGTGTTTGGTTACCATTGGGTGGGTAGCATGGCACACACCCAGAAGAGCTGGCAGCTCTGAGGGATTCTGTCCACTGGAGGGATGCTTAGAGACAGGCACTTAGAATCCTCTAATTCATGGCTGGCAGCTCTGAGGGATTCTGTCCACTGGAGGGATGCTCAGAGACAGGCACTTCCACTGGAGGGATGCTCAGAGACAGGCACTTAGAATCCTCTAATTCAAGGCTGGCAGCTCTGAGGGATTCTGTCCACTGGAGGGATGCTTAGAGACAGGCACTTAGAATCCTCTAATTCATGGCTGGCAGCTCTGAGGAATTCTGTCCACTGGAGGGATGCTTAGAGACAGGCACTTAGAATCCTCTAATTCAAGGCTGGCAGCTCTGAGGGATTCTGTCCACTGGAGGAATGCTTAGAGACAGACACTTAGAATCCTCTATTTCAAGGATGACCCGACGCAGAGCTGCCAATATGCTGCCTACCCACGGGAAACAAGCATCCCTTCTCCTTGTCTTTGCTCTTGCCTTCTGAGAGGCTGGAATTCTATTCTTAAAAGCCAAGCCAAGGCAATGCCATTTTATTAATTGTAATGTTGCTGACTGCATGAACTTGAGAAGAGAATAATAGCTCTTGAAGATGGTCTTCCAGAAATATCCGTAGCTTGAAGAATATGGTGTGCATGTTTTTGTATTGGCCTGATCCGTCTACCAGAAGGTCACGTTGAGATGTCATCAGCGAATGATGTTGAGATTATTATTATGGCAATCCAAGATCAGAGAGGTGAAGTGCTGTGTCAGTCCTTGTAGGGAAAGAGAGCTTGTAGGATTACTGTAGAAATCACTTTTGTGTGTGTTGTCTTTGCTGTAAGCATGTGACGGTGTCATAATGACTAATTAAAAAAAGTGAGGCAGTAAATGGAACAAGAATCTACCGCTGTAGACCACAAACAATTGTGGGACCCTTTACCTGTTAATGGTTAATGACTCCAAATGTAATTTTTTAAAAGCAGTGTTTATTATGGTCTTTATTATATTAATAGGTAAAGGGTTTTGTAAATGTTTGTTGTCCACATCGGTAAATTATTTTTGAATGATTTTTTTAACTTTAGTCTTTTTAACATTTTTTGTCTTTATTTTATTTGTTATATTATTATCGATCTAAAGTTTATTTAAAAAAACGATAACAAAAACAAAGTCAAGGAGGTTGAGATGGACCCAGGGTGCCCAAAACTGCTGCAGCATTCTCCCTCTGTATCGCCACAGGCAGACGTTGAAGAACCTCCTGGAGTTGAAATCTCGTAGATGTAGTTTTCTAGTCAAGCAGCTACCTACAAGAAGTGTGTAACACCAGACTAACCAATCATAGACGTTGCTGTTTACCATGTTTGTTACTCAAGTAGACACATGTTCCTATGTATTTACATACTGTACATATAGACATGTAGTTTCTGTTATCGAGTACCTAAAAATGTGCTTATGGATACGACGACCTTTACCAATTTCGTTTGCTAACAGATTTATTGTTGAAATGTATTGGACAGTTTGAACCTTCTGATAGTGAAGTTATGGAGAATGGACATTTTTCACACATTATGTTGATAGTTAGATGATAAGTGCAAGACCCCGAAGAATATTTTCATCAGTTTTTAAGGCTATTTGTAAGCCGTCTTCGTGAAGGATTCAAGGAGGAATGCTCAAAGTGTTTTGGGGATCAAAATTGACTGTTTAGAAGTTGTCGAAGTTTTAGTTTTAGCTTTGCAGTGTAAACTATATTAAAATATAAAATATGATATAGTGAGTGCCACCACAACCCTGAGTTATTATTATTATTGTTGTTGTTATTATTATTATTATTATCATCATTATCATTATTTTATCATTATCATTATTAGTACTATTATTATTGTTATTGTTATTGTTATGTTATTGTTATTGTTGTTATTATTGTTATTGTTGTTGTTATTATCATCATCATGTTGTTGTTGTTGTTGTTGTTGTTGTTGTTGTTGTTGTTGTTGTTGTTGTTGTTGTTGTTATTATTATTATTACTACTACTACTATCATCATCATCATCATCATTATCATCATCATCATCATTTTGTTGTTGTTGTTAATATCATTACTATTATCATTATTTTTTCATTATTATTATTATTATTATTATTATTATTATTATTATTATTATTATTATTATTATTTTTATTATTATTATTATTATTATTATAGTATTATTATTATAGTAGTAGTAGTATTATAGTAGTAGTAGTAGTAGTAGTAATATTATAATTGCCATTAACTTCATCATTATTGTTAATTTCATCACTTACTGTTATCTTCATCACTTGCTGTTAACTTCATCACTTGCTGTTAACTTCATCACTTACTGTTAACTTCATCACTTACTGTTAACTTCATCACCTACTATTAACTTCATCACTTGCTGTTAACTTCATCACTTACTGTTAACTTCATCACTTACTGTTAACTTCATCACTTGCTGTTAACTTCTTCATCACTTGCTGTTAACTTCATCACTTGCTGTTAACTTCATCACTTACTGTTAACTTCATCACTTGCTGTTAACTTCTTCATCACTTGCTGTTAATTTCATCACTTACTTCTGGAAACATCATTAACCTGTTCTCATAAACCACGCCCCTCATGTTGGCTGCAGGAGTTGGATGCCCCCAAGGACAACTACTTTGAATCGGACAAGAACAGTTCAAATTCGTCCTTATCGGGCTCCGTGCAAGATTTTCCACCTCTTAACTGGAGCGGTTCTGAGCTGTTCTGCATGGCTCTGAAAGATGGTGACCCGATACCCTTGGATAATCTTACCGAGGTTAGTTAGAATATGCCCCATGATTGTGAGGGGGGGGGGGGGGGGTTGGAAGGGGGGGGGGGAGGATGGGAGGGGTAGTGCATGTCAGTGGAGTCTGATGATTGGAGGAAAATTCGGTAGATCTTGAATGCAATGAAAGTAAAACTAATCTAGGATCTTTTTTCAAAATATTAATTAACAATCCTGGTGATGACTAGAGCATCTGCTCGAAACATTGAGAGAGTAAAAATTCAAGTTGATTATTGAGAAGGTCTGTAACAATAAAATAATTGGCTTTCTCGATGTTCACTTGAAATTCACTATCTTGACATTTCGGCAAGTGCTCTAGCCTTCAGGTGTTTTTAAAAAAAGATGGTAAAGTGGTGTAGTTAGCTTCTGCTTGATTGTGTGCACACACCGGTGGTGGAAGAGGAGAGAAGCTAGCTTTATATATATATAAAGCTATATATAGTAACATTTAAAGTGGCACTATACATGTAGATGTGACTCTGGTTTAAAGTAGCTCTATAGATGATACACAAGCACTGCTCAAGTGACTCTGGTTTAAAGTGGCACTATAGATGATACACAAGCACTGCTCAAGTGACTCTGGTTTAAAGTGGCACTATAGATGATACACAAGCACTGCTCAAGTGACTCTGGTTTAAAGTGGCACTATAGATGATACACAAGCACTGCTCAAGTGACTGGTTTAAAGTGGCACTATAGATGATACACAAGCACTGCTCAAGTGACTCTGGTTTAAAGTGGCACTATAGATGATACACAAGCACTGCTCAAGTGACTCTGGTTTAAAGTGGCACTATAGATGATACACAAGCACTGCTCAAGTGACTCTGGTTTAAAGTGGCTCTATAGATGATACACAAGCACTGCTCAAGTGACTCTGGTTTAAAGTGGCACTATAGATGATACACAAGCACTGCTCAAGTGACTCTGGTTTAAAGTGGCACTATAGATGATACACAAGCACTGCTCAAGTGACTCTGGTTTAAAGTGGCACTATAGATGATACACAAGCACTGCTCAAGTGACTCTGGTTTAAAGTGGCTCTATAGATGATACACAAGCACAGCTCAAGTGACTCTGGTTTAAAGTGGCTCTATAGATGATACACAAGTACTGCTCAAGTGACTCTGGTTGAAAGTGGCACTATAGATGATACACAAGCACAGCTCAAGTGACTCTGGTTGAAAGTGGCACTATAGATGATACACAAGCACTGCTCAAGTGACTCTGGTTTAAAGTGGCACTATAGATGATACACAAGCACTGCTCAAGTGACTGGTTTAAAGTGGCTCTATAGATGATACACAAGCACTGCTCAAGTGACTCTGGTTTAAAGTGGCACTATAGATGATACACAAGCACTGCTCAAGTGACTGGTTTAAAGTGGCTCTATAGATGATACACAAGCACTGCTCAAGTGACTCTGGTTTAAAGTGGCACTATAGATGATACACAAGCACTGCTCAAGTGACTGGTTTAAAGTGGCACTATAGATGATACACAAGCACTGCTCAAGTGACTGGTTTAAAGTGGCACTATAGATGATACACAAGCACTGCTCAAGTGACTGGTTTAAAGTGGCTCTATAGATGATACACAAGCACTGCTCAAGTGACTGGTTTAAAGTGGCACTATAGATGATACACAAGCACTACTCAAGTGACTGGTTTAAAGTGGCACTATAGATGATACACAAGCACTACTCAAGTGACTGGTTTAAAGTGGCACTATAGATGATACACAAGCACTGCTCAAGTGACTCTGGTTTAAAGTGGCACTATAGATGATACACAAGCACTACTCAAGTGACTGGTTTAAAGTGGCTCTATAGATGATACACAAGCATTGCTCAAGTGACTCTGGTTTAAAGTGGCTCTATAGATGATACACAAGCACTGCTCAAGTGACTCTGGTTTAAAGTGGCACTATAGATGATACACAAGCACAGCTCAAGTGACTGGTTTAAAGTGGCACTATAGATGATACACAAGCACTGCTCAAGTGACTCTGGTTTAAAGTGGCACTATAGATGATACACAAGCACTGCTCAAGTGACTGGTTTAAAGTGGCACTATAGATGATACACAAGCACTGCTCAAGTGACTCTGGTTTAAAGTGGCACTATAGATGATACACAAGCACTGCTCAAGTGACTCTGGTTTAAAGTGGCTCTATAGATGATACACAAGCACTGCTCAAGTGACTCTGGTTTAAAGTGGCACTATAGATGATACACAAGCACTGCTCAAGTGACTCTGGTTTAAAGTGGCTCTATAGATGATACACAAGCACTGCTCAAGTGACTCTGGTTTAAAGTGGCACTATAGATGATACACAAGCACTGCTCAAGTGACTGGTTTAAAGTGGCTCTATAGATGATACACAAGCACAGCTCAAGTGACTCTGGTTTAAAGTGGCACTATAGATGATACACAAGCACTGCTCAAGTGACTCTGGTTTAAAGTGGCACTATAGATGATACACAAGCACTGCTCAAGTGACTGGTTTAAGGGACACTATAGATGATACACAAGCACTGCTCAAGTGACTCTGGTTTAAAGTGGCACTATAGATGATACACAAGCACTGCTCAAGTGACTCTGGTTTAAAGTGGCTCTATAGATGATACACAAGCACTGCTCAAGTGACTCTGGTTTAAAGTGGCACTATAGATGATACACAAGCACTGCTCAAGTGACTCTGGTTTAAAGTGGCTCTATAGATGATACACAAGCACTGCTCAAGTGACTCTGGTTTAAAGTGGCACTATAGATGATACACAAGCACTGCTCAAGTGACTCTGGTTTAAAGTGGCTCTATAGATGATACACAAGCACTGCTCAAGTGACTGGTTTAAAGTGGCACTATAGATGATACACAAGCACTGCTCAAGTGACTGGTTTAAAGTGGCTCTATAGATGATACACAAGCACTGCTCAAGTGACTCTGGTTTAAAGTGGCTCTATAGATGATTACACAAGCACTGCTCAAGTGACTCTGGTTTAAAGTGGCACTATAGATGATACACAAGCACTGCTCAAGTGACTCTGGTTTAAAGTGGCACTATAGATGATACACAAGCACTGCTCAAGTGACTGGTTTAAAGTGGCACTATAGATGATACACAAGCACTGCTCAAGTGACTCTGGTTTAAAGTGGCACTATAGATGATACACAAGCACTGCTCAAGTGACTCTGGTTTAAAGTGGCACTATAGATGATACACAAGCCTGCTCAAGTGACTCTGGTTTAAAGTGGCACTATAGATGATACACAAGCACTGCTCAAGTGACTCTGGTTTAAAGTGGTGATACACAAGCACTGCTCAAGTGACTGGTTTAAAGTGGCTCTATAGATGATACACAAGCACTGCTCAAGTGACTCTGGTTTAAAGTGGCTCTATAGATGATACACAAGCACTGCTCAAGTGACTCTGGTTTAAAGTGGCACTATAGATGATACACAAGCACTGCTCAAGTGACTCTGGTTTAAAGTGGCACTATAGATGATACACAAGCACTGCTCAAGTGACTGGTTTAAAGTGGCACTATAGATGATACACAAGCACTGCTCAAGTGACTGGTTTAAAGTGGCTCTATAGATGATACACAAGCACTGCTCAAGTGACTCTGGTTTAAAGTGGCACTATAGATGATACACAAGCACTGCTCAAGTGACTCTGGTTTAAAGTGGCTCTATAGATGATACACAAGCACTGCTCAAGTGACTCTGGTTTAAAGTGGCACTATAGATGATACACAAGCACTGCTCAAGTGACTGGTTTAAAGTGGCTCTATAGATGATACACAAGCACTGCTCAAGTGACTCTGGTTTAAAGAGGCTCTATAGATGATACACAAGCACTGCTCAAGTGACTCTGGTTTAAAGTGGCTCTATAGATGATACACAAGCACTGCTCAAGTGACTCTGGTTTAAAGTGGCTCTATAGATGATACACAAGCACTGCTCAAGAGACTCTGGTTTAAAGTGGCTCTATAGATGATACACAAGCACTGCTCAAGTGGCTCTGGTTTAAAGTGGCACTATAGATGATACACAAGCACTGCTCAAGTGACTCTGGTTTAAAGTGGCACTATAGATGATACACAAGCACTGCTCAAGTGACTGGTTTAAAGTGGCTCTATAGATGATACACAAGCACTGCTCAGCTACAGATCTTCAGGATTTCCACATATCTTGGAATCCTCCCAGCACTTGCTGAACAAGCTAAAGTGACAATCATCTACTCGTGTTTTGCATGAATTGAGAAATGTTACCACCACCTGGATGCCACCCTGCTCACCCCCAGGATGCCACCCTGCTCACCCCCTGGATGCCACCCTGCTCAGCCCCTGGATGCCACCTTGCTCAACCCCTGGATGCCACCCTGCTCAGCCCCTGGATGCCACCCTGCTCACCTCCTGGATGCCACCCTGCCCACCTCCTTGATGCCACCCTGCTCACCCCCTGGATGGTACACTGCTCACCCCCTGGATGCCACCTTGCTCACCCCCTGGATGGCACACTGCTCAGCCACATGTGAAAGTATTGGAGAACCAGCTATACCACTCTCAATGTGTAAACGTGTTTTGCTCTTACAGACTCTCAGGCAATTGACAAATGAGCTTATTGTTCCCAATGCATTATTGTTCCCAATGCAGCATATAAATGAGCTTATTGTTCCCAATGCAGCATATAAATGAGCTTATTGTTCCCAATTGATGCAGCATATAAATGAGCTTATTGTTCCCAATGCAGCATATAAATGAGCTTATTGCTCCCAATGCAGCATATAAATGAGCTTATTGCTCCCAATGCAGCATATAAATGAGCTTATTGCTCCCAATGCAGCATATAAATGAGCTTATTGCTCCCAATGCAGCATATAAATGAGCTTATTGCTCCCAATGCAGCATATAAATGAGCTTAGTGCTCCCAATGCAGCATATAAATGAGCTTATTGCTCCCAATGCAGCATATAAATGAGCTTATTGCTCCCCCAATGCAGCATATAAATGAGCTTATTGCTCCCAATGCAGCATATAAATGAGCTTAGTGCTCCCAATGCAGCATATAAATGAGCTTATTGCTCCCAATGCAGCATATAAATGAGCTTATTGCTCCCAATGCAGCATATAAATGAGCTTATTGCTCCCAATGCAGCATATAAATGAGCTTATTGCTCCCAATGCAGCATATAAATGAGCTTATTGCTCCCAATGCAGCATATAAATGAGCTTATTGCTCCCAATGCAGCATATAAATGAGCTTATTGCTCCCAATGCAGCATATAAATGAGCTTATTGTTCCCAATGCAGCATATCCCAATGAAGCATATAAATGAGCTTATTGCTCCCAATGCAGCATATAAATGAGCTTATTGCTCCCAATGCAGCATATAAATGAGCTTATTGCTCCCAATGCAGCATATAAATGAGCTTATTGCTCCCAATGCAGCATATAAATGAGCTTATTGCTCCCAATGCAGCATATAAATGAGCTTATTGCTCCCAATGCAGCATATAAATGAGCTTACTGCTCCCAATGCAGCATATAAATGAGCTTATTGCTCCCAATGCAGCATATAAATGAGCTTATTGCTCCCAATGCAGCATATAAATGAGCTTATTGCTCCCAATGCAGCATATAAATGAGCTTAGTGCTCCCAATGCAGCATATAAATGAGCTTAGTGCTCCCAATGCAGCATATAAATGAGCTTATTGCTCCCAATGCAGCATATAAATGAGCTTATTGCTCCCAATGCAGCATATAAATTAGCTTAGTGCTCCCAATGCAGCATATAAATTAGCTTAGTGCTCCCAATGCAGCATATAAATGAGCTTATTGCTCCCAATGCAGCATATAAATGAGCTTATTGCTCCCAATGCAGCATATAAATGAGCTTAGTGCTCCCAATGCAGCATATAAATGAGCTTATTGCTCCCAATGCAGCATATAAATGAGCTTATTGCTCCCAATGCAGCATATAAATGAGCTTATTGCTCCCAATGCAGCATATAAATGAGCTTATTGCTCCCAATGCAGCATATAAATGAGCTTATTGCTCCCAATGCAGCATATAAATGAGCTTATTGCTCCCAATGCAGCATATAAATGAGCTTATTGCTCCCAATGCAGCATATAAATGAGCTTAGTGCTCCCAATGCAGCATATAAATGAGCTTATTGCTCCCAATGCAGCATATAAATGAGCTTATTGCTCCCAATGCAGCATATAAATGAGCTTATTGCTCCCAATGCAGCATATAAATGAGCTTATTGCTCCCAATGCAGCATATAAATGAGCTTATTGCTCCCAATGCAGCATATAAATGAGCTTATTGCTCCCAATGCAGCATATAAATGAGCTTATTGCTCCCAATGCAGCATATAAATGAGCTTAGTGCTCCCAATGCAGCATATAAATGAGCTTATTGCTCCCAATGCAGCATATAAATGAGCTTATTGCTCCCAATGCAGCATATAAATGAGCTTAGTGCTCCCAATGCAGCATATAAATGAGCTTATTGCTCCCAATGCAGCATATAAATGAGCTTATTGCTCCCAATGCAGCATATAAATGAGCTTATTGCTCCCAATGCAGCATATAAATGAGCTTATTGCTCCCAATGCAGCATATAAATGAGCTTATTGCTCCCAATGCAGCATATAAATGAGCTTATTGCTCCCAATGCAGCATATAAATGAGCTTATTGCTCCCAATGCAGCATATAAATGAGCTTATTGCTCCCAATGCAGCATATAAATGAGCTTATTGCTCCCAATGCAGCATATAAATGAGCTTAGTGCTCCCAATGCAGCATATAAATGAGCTTAGTGCTCCCAATGCAGCATATAAATGAGATTATTGCTCCCAATGCAGCATATAAATGAGCTTACTGCTCCCAATGCAGCATATAAATGAGCTTACTGCTCCCAATGCAGCATATAAATGAGCTTACTGCTCCCAATGCAGCATATAAACGAGCTTATTGCTCCCAATGCAGCATATAAATGAGCTTATTGCTCCCAATGCAGCATATAAATGAGCTTATTGCTCCCAATGCAGCATATAAATGAGCTTATTGCTCCCAATGCAGCATATAAATGAGCTTATTGCTCCCAATGCAGCATATAAATGAGCTTAGTGCTCCCAATGCAGCATATAAATGAGCTTAGTGCTCCCAATGCAGCATATAAATGAGCTTAGTGCTCCCAATGCAGCATATAAATGAGCTTAGTGCTCCCAATGCAGCATATAAATGAGCTTATTGCTCCCAATGCAGCTTATAAATGAGCTTATTGCTCCCAATGCAGCATATAAATGAGCTTATTGCTCCCAATGCAGCATATAAATGAGCTTATTGCTCCCAATGCAGCATATAAATGAGCTTATTGCTCCCAATGCAGCATATAAATGAGCTTATTGCTCCCAATGCAGCATATAAATGAGCTTATTGCTCCAATGCAGCATATAAATGAGCTTATTGCTCCCAATGCAGCATATAAATGAGCTTATTGCTCCCAATGCAGCATATAAATGAGCTTATTGCTCCCAATGCAGCATATAAATGAGCTTATTGCTCCCAATGCAGCATATAAATGAGCTTATTGCTCCCAATGCAGCATATAAATGAGCTTATTGCTCCAATGCAGCATATAAATGAGCTTATTGCTCCCAATGCAGCATATAAATGAGCTTATTGCTCCCAATGCAGCATATAAATGAGCTTATTGCTCCCAATGCAGCATATAAATGAGCTTATTGCTCCCAATGCAGCATATAAATGAGCTTATTGCTCCCAATGCAGCATATAAATGAGCTTATTGCTCCCAATGCAGCATATAAATGAGCTTATTGCTCCAATGCAGCATATAAATGAGCTTATTGCTCCCAATGCAGCATATAAATGAGCTTATTGCTCCCAATGCAGCATATAAATGAGCTTATTGCTCCCAATGCAGCATATAAATGAGCTTATTGCTCCAATGCAGCATATAAATGAGCTTAAAAAAATGCAAGGACATTCCACCAATTGTATTTAATAAAAGATGTTTCCACGTGCGGTAATGCTATATAGATCCCAGTCAATCCTTTGTTAAAATTATCAGAAGATCTTTGTCCATATATTAGCAGTTTTATAGTTTTGTGCATATAAATGGACTATTTGCATTCTACATGCTGTATACGGAACCGTGGTTACTATTTGCTTCCGGCCAACCTACCTGCCATTACTATTGGAAGGAGGGTAAAGTTGTGAATGAATTCAAGTATATACCTGTTTGGAGGACTGCTAATGGTTTGGGTACCTGTCTAAACAGTTGAGTACCCCCGCCCGGAAAGCAGAAATCAAGGGGTTCAAATGCTGCTGGTGCCCAGAGTATTTTTCTGGGGTTTTCCTCCTGTTGTCTTCAGTTCTCAGTTTATAAGCTAGTGAGCAATTATTTGGGCCGTCTTATTGCTATTTGTTTCTGTGGTTACAATGGGAGGGGTTACAATGGGAGGGGTTACAATGGGATGAGTTACAATGCAAGGGGTTACAATGGGAGGAGTTACAACGGGAGGAGTTACAATGGGAGGGGTTACAATGGGAGGGGTTACAATGGGAGGGGTTACAATGGGAGGGGTTACGATGGGAGGGGTTACAATGGGAGGGGTTACGATGGAGGGGTTACAATGGGAGGGTTATAATGGGAGGGGTTACAATGGGAGGAGTTACAATGGGAGGAGTTACAATGGGAGGGAATACAATGGGAGGGGTTACAATGGGAGGGGCAGTTACTAATAGAGTGTTAATCTATAGTTTAGCACCTATAGCCTGCGAATTCTCAGATTATGCACCTCAATCTATAGATGGCCAATCTCTAGACAGAGCTGAACACATGTATTGCAATAATGTTTAAATCTATTCACTCAAACTTAATGATCTTGGACAGGATTTAGACAAACTTTCAATGGAAGTATAAGCATGGGTCATCAGTGACAATCCATTCTAGTTTGCTAGGCATCAGAGCAGCCTAAGACCTTATAGGAGCAACCTAAGACCTTATAGGAGCAACCTAAGTCCTTATAGGAGCAACCTAAGACCTTATAGGAGCAACCTAAGACCTTATAGGAGCAACCTAAGTCCTTATAGGAGCAACCTAAGACCTTATAGGAGCAGCCTAAGACCTTATAGGAGCAACCTAAGACCTTATAGAAGCAACCTAAGTCCTTATAGGAGCAACCTAAGACCTTATAGGAGAAACCTAAGACCTTATACAAGCAACCTAAGTCCTTATAGGAGCAGCCTAAGACCTTATAGGAGCAACCTAAGTCCTTATAGGAGCAACCTAAGACCTTATAGGAGCAACCTAAGTCCTTATAGGAGCAGCCTAACACCTTATAGGAGCAGCCTAAGACCTTATAGGAGCAACCTAAGTCCTTATAGGAGCAACCTAAGACCTTATAGGAGAAACCTAAGACCTTATAGAAGCGACCTAAGTCCTTATAGGAGCAACCTAAGACCTTATAGGAGCAACCTAAGTCCTTATAGAGCAGCCTAAGACCTTATAGGAGCAGCCTAAGACCTTATAGGAGCAACCTACATGTAAGTCCTTATAGGAGCAACCTAAGACCTTATAGGAGCAACCTAAGACCTTATAGAAGCAGCCTTCTACATTAAGAAACTTATCTGATCTTCAAACTTTATGATTAAATTTAGAGTATATATATACCTTCAAATTTAAGTAATTTTTTTCTATTTTTAGAGCACCTGAAAACTACCACCTCCATACCTTATGATACCTTATGATTAATGTTTTATATTTAGAGGATAATTTTATTTTTGTCTCTGTAGTACTTACTCAACAGCACACTAGCGAGTCATCGAGTGAGTACTCAGAGCTTAGGATTGGCTTGCATCACCTGTGCCGTGGATATGAAGCCAGCATCTCTGAAGTCACTGGATGCCATTACTGCACTTGTTGCAGCATCTGACCCGAAGTTACGCAGCAATGTTGCCAAGGCAAGTACAGTAATGATGATGTACTGATAGTGATTCATACCCTTGTCTGAAGTTACCTTCATGCCCTTGTCTGAAGTTATGCACCTCATGCCCTTGTCTGTAGTTATGCACCTCATGCCCTTGTCTGTAGTTATGCACCTCATACCCTTGTCTGTAGTTATGCATCTCATACCCTTGTCTGTAGTTATGCACCTCATGCCCTTGTCTGTAGTTATGCACCTCATGCCCTTGCATGTAGTTATGCACCTCATGCCCTTGTCTGTAGTTATGCACCTCATGCCCTTGTCTGTAGTTATGCACCTCATACCCTTGTCTGTAGTTATGCACCTCATACCCTTGTCTGTAGTTATGTACCTCATGCCCTTGTCTGTAGTTATGCACCTCATACCCTTGTCTGTAGTTATGCACCTCATACCCTTGTCTGTAGTTATGCACCTCATGCCCTTGTCTGTAGTTATGCACCTCATACCCTTGTCTGTAGTTATGCACCTCATACCCTTGTCTGTAGTTATGTACCTCATGCCCTTGTCTGTAGTTATGCACCTCATACCCTTGTCTGTAGTTATGCATCTCATGCCCTTGTCTGTACCTTGTCTGTAGTTATGCACCTCATGCCCTTGTCTGTAGTTATGCACCTCATGCCCTTGTCTGTAGTTATGCACCTCATGCCCTTGTCTGTAGTTATGCACCTCATGCCCTTGTCTGTAGTTATGCACCTCATGCCCTTGTCTGTAGTTATGCACCTCATACCCTTGTCTGTAGTTATGCACCTCATGCCCTTGTCTGTAGTTATGCACCTCATACCCTTGTCTGTAGTTATGTACCTCATGCCCTTGTCTGTACCTTGTCTGTAGTTATGTACCTCATGCCCTTGTCTGTAGTTATGCACCTCATGCCCTTGTCTGTAGTTATGCACCTCATGCCCTTGTCTGTAGTTATGCACCTCATACCCTTGTCTGTAGTTATGCACCTCATGCCCTTGTCTGTAGTTATGCACCTCATGCCCTTGTCTGTAGTTATGCACCTCATACCCTTGTCTGTAGTTATGCACCTCATACCCTTGTCTGTAGTTATGCACCTCATGCCCTTGTCTGTAGTTATGTACCTCATGCCCTTGTCTGTAGTTATGCAACTCATGCCCTTGTCTGTAGTTATGCACCTCATGCCCTTGTCTGTAGTTATGCAACTCATACCCTTGTCTGTAGTTATGCACCTCATACCCTTGTCTGTAGTTATGCACCTCATGCCCTTGTCTGTAGTTATGTACCTCATGCCCTTGTCTGTAGTTATGCACCTCATGCCCTTGTCTGTAGTTATGTACCTCATGCCCTTGTCTGTAGTTATGCATCTCATACCCTTGTCTGTAGTTATGCACCTCATGCCCTTGTCTGTAGTTATGTACCTCATACCCTTGTCTGTAGTTATGCACCTCATGCCCTTGTCTGTAGTTATGCACCTCATACCCTTGTCTGTAGTTATGCATCTCATACCCTTGTCTGAAGTTATGTACCTCATGCCCTTGTCTGTAGTTATGCACCTCATGCCCTTGTCTGTAGTTATGCACCTCATGCCCTTGTCTGTAGTTATGCACCTCATGCCCTTGTCTGTAGTTATGTACCTCATGCCCTTGTCTGTAGTTATGCACCTCATGCCCTTGTCTGTAGTTATGCACCTCATGCCCTTGTCTGTAGTTATGCACCTCATGCCCTTGTCTGTAGTTATGTACCTCATGCCCTTGTCTGTAGTTATGCACCTCATGCCCTTGTCTGTAGTTATGCACCTCATGCCCTTGTCTGTAGTTATGCACCTCATGCCCTTGTCTGTAGTTATGCACCTCATGCCCTTGTCTGTAGTTATGCACCTCATGCCCTTGTCTGTAGTTATGCACCTCATGCCCTTGTCTGTAGTTATGCACCTCATGCCCTTGTCTGCACCTCATACCCTTGTCTGTAGTTATGCACCTCATGCCCTTGTCTGCACCTCATACCCTTGTCTGTAGTTATGCACCTCATACCCTTGTCTGTAGTTATGCACCTCATACCCTTGTCTGAAGTTATGTACCTCATACCCTTGTCTGTAGTTATGTACCTCATGCCCTTGTCTGTAGTTATGCACCTCATACCCTTGTCTGAATTGTTGTTCTTCTTCTTCTTTCATTGTTCACTCTTAAATTTTTTTTTTTTAATGTAGTTACTGGCTGTTATCATTCGTTCAAATCTTCGTGTCCTTGGTGGAAGAGTGGAGCAGGGGACTTCAGTGATATCCATTGCATACAAGTATCTGTTTCATTTGGTTGAGGACGAAACTGCAATAGTCATGAAGTCAGTCTGTGAAGCTCTTCGACTTTGCTTGCCAACAATGCTGTATTCCACTATGTACAATCAGGGTGAGTGCACTCCACCATCGCAGTTGCATGCATCAGGTTATGAACTGTTTGTAACTTTTACCATCTTTATCATGTCACAACCTTGGGTGGAAGAATATTTAGCAGTGCTTCAGATACACTTACAAAAGTAGTCCCACAAATTATCTTTGTGTCCTGAAATGATAAAATCCTAAATCCTGATTTTTGACTATTAGTGAAATACATCAGATCTCATTGTATTACATGCTACATGCAGAATTTAGAAAAATTAGCCAAATGAAAGTACTATTGCGGAGGATTCAGTCGATTTTTGAAGATTGATGCTTTTGCTGCAATGCTCAATTCTGTGCTGCATGCAGAGTTTCAGGTATGTAAGTCCACTGCATTCAGAATGGGATTCTAGTTTCAGGTATGTAAGTCAACTGCATTCAGAATGGAATTCTAGTTTCAGGTATGTAAGTCCACTGCATTAAGATTGGGATTCTATTTCTAGTAGAGCGCACTACTGCTTAGTTTAGCAGGTGGCTTTGCAGCACAGAGTGAGTGCAGTCACTCACTCTGTGCAACATTTCCTTAAATCAGTTACAATTTTTTGTTGCTGCAGTGTTGGAAGTTTTGAAGAAGTTGCTTCCACTGAGTGAGAGTTCTTATTGGTTGACGAAAACAGAACTTCTTCAAACCATTGGCTGCCTGGATTTCACCATTCTAGCCATGCAAGACAAGAAGTTACCAGAGAAGATTCTTCAAGGCTTGGTGTTCAAGCTCCTCGGTGATAACGACCACAGGTAAGCAATTTCCTTTGGGGTGGGTGGGGAGGGGATATCGCAGCATCAATGGTTTCTTGTTGTAGGGTTCGTGCCAGTGCTTGCGAGTGTTTGGTATCTCTGGCGTCAAATATGACCCTGGACGAGAACTTGCTGCTGGCTCACATCAAGAAGAAATCGGAACTTTTGTTTTCTGACCTGCGTTGCTCAAACATGGCGTTCACCTTTGCCGGGATTGCCCACATGCTGTCGAAGAAAGTTGCGCTGCCTCCCATTGGAATGGAAGACATTATCTGGCATTTGATGGGTGGCTTGAGGTATTAGCTTGCCCCTGTTCTCACAATGTTTTTTCCCCTTTTATTTACCTACGTACGTGGTCATCTTCCCAGCTCTTCTGAGAAGCCGCTGCTTCAAAGGGGTTGTCTCGAGGCTCTGCACTTGCTCTCGGTTTACTTCCCACCAAGTGCCTTGCCAGAACAGTGGGGATGCTTGAGCGACCCGTTCACCCTGATGGAGATGATGCACCAACTCCTCAAGTCTTCCCGTCTTGCCTGGATGGTTCAGAGTAAGATTGCTACTGTTCATGCCCTACCACACATTGGGCGGTGTTGTAATGACGTTCTTCCCCCCTGCATTAGCTCACTGCGCTTTGCTCGATTTCAGCAGCTCCATACTTCTTTCTTGCGGTTTGTTTAACATGAAGAAAGCTGATAAAACTTGGGCCTTGGGAGACGACAGCCTCATTCAGTTTGCTAATTATTTCCTGGTACACAACATGAAGCTGCTCTGTCTGTTCGTGCACGTCATTGAAGAGAGAGAACCAGAACAACGAGAAAAGGTTTGTCGACTGTTTGCTATTGTTGTTGTTGTTGTTGTTTACTCGTGTATGTATTGATGTTTGCAGAAGATGATACAGCTTGGAGTGTTGCCGAAGAGGCAAACTTCAGATGCAGTAGCTTCAAACAAGTCCAAATCCGCTCAACTTCTGCACAACCCTACTCAACTTCTGCCGGAGTCCCTGTCTTTGAAGCCACCTCTTGTAGCTAAGTATGCCTACTATATCACTGTGGGAAGTATCAAACATTATTATTGTGAATCTCCCCTCCCCCCTCCTCCCCCCTCCCCTCCCCCCTCCCCTTCCCCCTCCCCTCCCCCTCCCCTCCCCTCCCCCCTCCCCTCCCCCCTCCCCTCCCCCCTCCCCTCCCCTCCCCCCTCCCCTCCCCCCTCCCCTCCCCTCCCCCCTGTC
>JAQNBH010000006.1:14948130-15043130 GCA_028752905.1 Cladorhizidae sp. MBARI D1340-BT2 | reverse complement strand
AATAATAATAATAATAATAATAATAGTAGTAATAATAATAATAATAGTAATAATAATAATAATAATAATAATAATAATAATAATAATAATAATAATAATAATAATAATAATAATAATAGTAATAATAATAATAGTAATAATAATAATAATAATAATAATAATAATAATAATAATAATAATAATAATAATAATAATAATAATAGTAGTAATAATAATAATAGTAATACTAATAATACTAATAATAATAATACTAATAATACTAATAGTAGTAATAATAATAATAATAATTAATACTAATACTAGTAATAGTAATAATAATAATAATAATAATAATAATAATAATAATAATAATAATAATAATAATAATAACAACAACAACAACAATAAATATGCAAATAAATATAAGTGGGGAATATTAAAATGACAATGTGCACAAAAGTCAACATCATATGGCATATGCACTCAAGTAGAAGGAGTGGCGTGCACGCACGCACAAACCTGATTGGCCACTTCTTGTACAGCCTTGATGCTAGTTCCATACAGATTCTCCTTGTAACGCCCGGCCTCGATGAACAGGTGAGCCTGGATGTCTCGCTCCATCTGCTCCACGCTCTGAACGAAGTGGTAGTCACGCCCATTCACCTCCCCGTCCCGAGACTCCCGGGTGGTGTCTACACATGCATAATAACACGAGTGTCCACCCTTTAATTAACAGGGGGGGTCATACAGTTGGGGCCTTCCCTGGGGATATCCCCTTCCCTCCCCACCTTCGAATTGCAATGCACAGAAACAGTGTGAATTGCAATATCTACAACACAAAGTGCATGTTGGAAGTATCACAAGTACAGACCTGTTGAACTTGTCTCTAAGATTTCATCAGATTCAGAAAATTGCTCCACCACTCACTCCCCTCTCTCCCCTTACACATTTCAAGATGGAAGTGTGTAAGGCATGCATGACATGAACCATTCCCTAGCAACTCACGAGGAACGCAGCCTGCAAATTTTTCTGGGAACTCTTGTACCAACATGTCGTTCATGTCCTCCTTGAGTGGGCCCAGGACGATGACGGGTCTAGCGTAACCTCCTAAAGGGGAGAAGCAAAGAAAGAAGACTCTGACGGACACTGTACCAGTCACTATATAGCAACACCTCGTGCCGCTGGAAAATCACTGAGCTTACTTGGTTCTAGAGCCACAGGCTCGTACATGCATGTGGCCGGGTGTTCTGCTTCAGCTGCAATTGCAAGCATACACAATGTCACATGATTAACACATGTAAGCATAATCAAGTCACATTCATGTGATCATCACATGCAAGCATAAGACACAAGCGTGCTCCAGTCACATGACTATCACATGTAACATAATCAAGCTATGCAAAGTCACATTCATGTAATCATCGCATGCAAGTATAAGTCACAAGCGTGCTCCAGTCACATGACTATCACATGTAACATCAAGCTATGCAAAGTCACATTCATGTAATCATCACATGCAAGTATAAGTCACAAGCGTGCTCCAGTCACATGACTATCACATGTAACATAATCAAGCTATGCAGTCACATTCATGTAATCATCACATGCAAGTATAAGTCACAAGCGTGCTCCAGTCACATGACTATCACATGTAACATAATCAAGCTATGCAGTCACATTCATGTAATCATCACATGCAAGTATAAGACACAAGCATGCTCCAGTCACATGACTATCACATGTAACATAATCAAGCTATGCAGTCACATTCATGTAATCATCACATGCAAGTATAAGTCACAAGCGTGCTCCAGTCACATGACTATCACATGTAACATAATCAAGCTATGCAGTCACATTCATGTAATCATCACATGCAAGTATAAGACACAAGCATGCTCCAGTCACATGACTATCACATGTAACATAATCAAGCTATGCAAAGTCACATTCATGTGATCATCGCATGCAAGCATAAGTCACAAGCGTGCTCCAGTCACATGACTATCACATGTAACATCAAGCTATGCAAAGTCACATTCATGTGATCATCACATGCAAGCATAAGACACAAGCGTGCTCCAGTCACATGAATGCACACAAATGACAAACACCAAGTCACATGATTCACACATGAAAATGCCCCAAGTCACATGCAAGCATGGATGTGCTGTGCAGTCCCTTGACACACAATACCCACCTTTAGAATCGTCTACTTCTCCAGAGAGAGTCAAGCTTGCTTTCTTGATGAAGGGAAGCTTTCTTGACAACTTGAAGCTTGTCCTTGCACCTCGCTTTTCATTAGTGTGTAGTTTCTACAGCGTCGATGAATGAGATGGCACACAAACACACACACCACAAACAACAACAACAACGTACCCGATCTCTTTCAGAAAACGAGGGATCTCCTCTGATGAACTTGACACTCTTATGGTTGGTTTTGGTACGGCGCTCAATTCTAGAATTAAAGTGAAACAATTCATATGGGGAGTGGTGTGGGAGGAGGGTGGTGTGGGGGGAGGGTGGTGTGGGGGGAGGGTGGTGTGGGGGGAGGGTGGTGTGGGGGAGGGTGGTGTGGGAGGAGGGTGGTGTGGGAGGAGGGTGGTGTGGGGGGAGGGTGGTGTGGGGGGAGGGTGGTGTGGGGGGAGGGTGGTGTGGGGGGAGGGTGGTGTGGGGGGAGGGTGGTGTGGGGGAGGGTGGTGTGGGAGGAGGGTGGTGTGGGAGGAGGGTGGTGTGGGAGGAGGGTGGTGTGGAAGGAGGGGAGAGTGAGTGAGAGAGGTGGAGCGAGAGAGAGAGGAAGGAGGGGGGAGAGGGAGAGGGGGGAAGGAAGAGAGTGGGACATCGAAGTGTTCCCCGTATGCATGTCACAGCCCAGAGTGACTCACCTTTTCCTGCTGGGGATGATTCCCTGTGGACCATCGTCGGCGTGGTTCCCTACCAGTGCAGCTTGCCACCACTCTTCGTCGCTGCCATTCAGAATGTGCAGAATGTCTCCATGCTTGAAGGACAGCCCAAGAGAAGGGCAGTCATCATCGGCAGAAGCTTCGTGATCAAATAGGGCTCTACGCAACATCCATAAATATAAATAAAAAGAAGTCCTGATGAAAAGCCCCCCCACCCAAAAAAAACTATTAGCTATTGAGTTTCTTGAACGCCTCAGATATGCAGAGGTTATCAAGCACGAGGACTCCTGACGCCAGACTATTTATCATTATGTGATCCAGATATTTCGACAACCCAAGCAGGTTGTTAAGCAGGATCTACATGTATATTAAGCACCTGTTCCTTGTTAATTAAGCAAGCACTGCTTTATTTTGGGGGATTCGGAGCCTCTATTTGTGCTTGTCGTCACTATGTCTCCTCCTGCTCAAGAGTCAGTGCTTCTTCCATTTCTGGTGACTACATAAATTTGAGTGATGCCGACATCAAGTGTGTCACTGTTTGCCAACCCTTCTAGCTAGCTAGCAAGGTCAACAACATACTGGCTAGCTGCACTTATGTATAAGATTGGTAACATCATCTGTGCATATGCTTTGCTTGTTAGGAAGCTGTTCAGTGTCAGCCATTTTCTTGCTGACTGATGCTACAAGGGGGCTACTTAAACTAGCTCCAACAACTGCAACAACCTGTCCAAAGCAGGTGAGATGCTGACCCACACGTACACATGTGTGCAAGACCTCAAGCAAGTGGCTGACCCACACGTACACATGCATGCAAGACCTCAAGCAAGTGGCTGACCCACACGTACACATGCATGCAAGACCTCAAGCAAGTGGCGGACCCACACGCACACATGCATGCACGACCTCAAGCAAGTGGCGGACCCACACGCACACATGCATGCAAGACTAAGCAACACATGCATGCAAGACTTCAAGCAAGTGGCTCACCCACACACACACATGCATGCACGACCTCAAGCAAGTGGCGGACCCACACGCACACATGCATGCAATACCTCAAGCAAGTGGCTGACCGCTGACCCACATGTACACATGCATGCAACACCTTACCTAACGTAGAGCTGTTTGACTGGAGGAGGTTTGTTTCCGGGCGACATCGCCGGCTCGGTTGAAATTTCTTGGGAGTCGTGCAATTTCTGCAATCTTTTCTGGAAATCGGAGAACTCTTCCGGCCTGTGCTCCACAATGAGCGTAACTATCAAACCTGCTCCTTTTAGAGCTAATGCAGCATCTTCATGGGAGGCGTCACGTATGTCCTGTCCATTGACCTTCACACGATAAAGACAACAACAATTATTAAAGAGATGTTTGTACGTAATGAGACAAGATAAAATCATCTCTTGGGATATTTTATCACTTCTCAAGTATCCTCGCTGGATCCTAGCAGATGATTGCAACATAATAATAGGGGATGAGGTAAAGTGTGTTCAGGAACTCTAATAATAGAGGATGAGGTAAAGAGTGTTCAGGAACTCTAATAATAGAGGATGAGGAAAAGAGTGTTCAGGAACTCTAATAATAGAGGATGTGGAAAAGAGTGTCCAGGAACTCTAATAATAGAGGATGAGGAAAAGAGTGTTCAGGAACTCTAATAATAGAGGATGAGGAAAAGAGTGTTCAGGAACTCTAATAATAGAAGATGAGGAAAAGAGTGTTCAGGAACTCTAATAATAGAGGATGAGAAAAGAGTGTTCAGGAACTCTAATAATGGATGTTTATTATTAGAGTTCCTGAACACTCTTTTTTCTTCATGTGCAAACTCAGATACGTTTATTAAAAACCTGGGCAACTAAACTGCACATGCTGAACTGGATAAGCTTTTAACCTGTACATGCCCAGTACACTGCCAAACCATTCTAAAAAGGTACATCTTCTCTGAGGGATTGACCAAGCCTAACGGGTTGATGGTCATAACAGCCATCATGGCCCGGATCTTCCAGGCCTTGACTTCTGCGTCTGTCAGCACCTCTGCTGAGGAAAGCTGCATATAAGGCACCCACACCATAATGCTTCATTTTGAATCCCTTCACGCTTGAGAAAGAAGGCACTCCTAAGTGGACTTCATCTCTGTAAGTTGTAGTAGCTGCAGAGCAACTTAGCTCTTGTTTTCTTACCCCAATAACTTGCACCAAACAGCAGCTTATCATACATACATACATGTAGTAATACCAAATGTTAAAACAATATAGCAAAAAAAACAAATTGAGTCTGTGGATAACAGGCATTTCAAGAGTACACACAAGTTACCGTGACAACAGTGCCTGCCTTACGCCTCACCATAACTGATGAGTAAACAACACACCTTAATAATGAAGTCTCCACATCTGAGCTGACCAGACTTGTCCGCGACAGAGCCAGAAGAGATGTAAGAAATGAAGATCCCATTTTCACCCTCTCCACCGATAATGTTAAAACCTAGCCCCGTCTTTTCCGGACGATTCAGTACAACCATGCGTTGAAGATCTGAGAGCTGGGGGGAGGAAAGGAAGAGGAAAGGAAAAGGGAGGGAAAAGGGAGGGAAATGGGAGGGAAAAGGGAGGGAAAAGGGAGGGAGAAGGGAGGGAGAAGGGAGGGAGAAGGGAGGGAGAAGGGAGGGAGAAGGGAGGGAGAAGGGAGGGAGAAGGGAGGGAGAAGGGAGGGAGAGGGAGGGAGGGAGGGAGGGAGGAGGGAGGAGGGAGGGAGGAGGGAGGGAGGAGGGAGGGAGGAGGGAGGGAGGGAGGAAGGAGGGAGGAGGGAGGGAGGAGGGAGGGAGAAGGGAGGGAGAAGGGAGGGAGAAGGGAGGGAGAAGGGAGGGAGAAGGGAGGGAGAAGGGAGGGAGAAGGGAGGGAGAAGGGAGGGAGAAGGGAGGGAGAAGGGAGGGAGAAGGGAGGGAGAAGGGAGGGAGGAGGGAGGAGGGAGGGAGGGAGGAGGGAGGGAGGAGGGAGGGAGGAGGGAGGGAGGAGGGAGGGAGGAGGGAGGGAGGAGGGAGGAGGGAGGGAGGGAGGAGGGAGGAGGGAGGGAGGAGGGAGGGAGGAGGGAGGGAGGGAGGGAGGAGGGAGGGAGGGAGGGAGGGAGGGAGGGAGGAGGGAGGGAGAAGCGAGGGAGAAGTGAGGGAAAAGATAGGGGAAAGGGAGGGGTAAAAGTGTATGGTGATCTACTACGTACTGAAGTTTGTGTGCCAATTCAAGTAATATTATTATTACTCGAGACCATTTGAAAAAATTAAGTAACTGTGTTCGTCTGTACCTAGAAATACAAGGTCAATGAGATCAGGGTTGTTGGTCCTGTGTGTTGTGGACAACTCTGTGTCATCCATGGATGTCTGAAGTTCAAAGTTGTTACCCGCCCACTCAATACGAACCCTACTTCCTTGAACATTCTGGGCCATCCAAAATTATTTCTAGGGATGACCAGTCCCTGAATACTTGGGACAGCAAGTTGTCCCCAGCCCTGGTGCATACTCTAGCCAACCCTAGCCCTAGTGGTGATGAGGTCAGCATGCTGTTGAGTCAGTCACCCTCACTAGGGACATCCCAGGATAGCCCCAAGTGTAGGGTTATGTCTCGTCAATGAACTTATTTCTAGCCCTCTATAGCCTAGTCTTGTTTCTAGGCCTAGTCTCTAGGCCTAGTCTAGTCCTGTTTCTAGGCCTAGTCTAGTCCTGTTTCTAGGCCTAGTCTAGTCCTGTTTCTAGGCCTAGTCTAGTCCTGTTTCTAGGCCTAGTCTAGTCCTGTTTCTAGGCCTAGCCTAGTCTTGTTTCTAGGCCTGGCCTAGTCTTGTTTCTAGGCCTAGCCTAGTCCTGTTTCTAGGCCTGGCCTAGTCTTGTTTCTAGGCCTGGCCTAGTCTTGTTTCTAGGCCTGGCCTAGTCTTGTTTCTAGGCCTAGCCTAGTCCTGTTTCTAGGCCTGGCCTAGTCTTGTTTCTAGGCCTGGCCTAGTCTTGTTTCTAGGCCTAGCCTAGTCTTGTTTCTAGGCCTAGTCTAGTCCTGTTTCTAGGCCTAGCCTAGTCCTGTTTCTAGGCCTGGCCTAGTCTTGTTTCTAGGCCTGGCCTAGTCTTGTTTCTAGGCCTGGCCTAGTCTTGTTTCTAGGCCTAGCCTAGTCTTGTTTCTAGGCCTAGCCTAGTCCTGTTTCTAGGCCTGGCCTAGTCTTGTTTCTAGGCCTGGCCTAGTCTTGTTTCTAGGCCTGGCCTAGTCTTGTTTCTAGGCCTAGCCTAGTCTTGCTTCTAGGCCTGGCCTAGTCTTGTTTCTAGGCCTAGTCTAGTCTTGTTTCTAGGCCTAGCCTAGTCTTGTTTCTAGGCCTAGCCTAGTCTTGCTTCTAGGCCTGGCCTAGTCCTGTTTCTAGGCCTGGCCTAGTCTTGCTTCTAGGCCTGGCCTAGTCTTGTTTCTAGGCCTGGCCTAGTCTTGTTTCTAGGCCTAGCCTAGTCTTGTTTCTAGGCCTAGTCTAGTCCTGTTTCTAGGCCTGGCCTAGTCTTGTTTCTAGGCCTGGCCTAGTCTTGTTTCTAGGCCTGGCCTAGTCTTGTTTGTAGGCCTAGCCTAGTCTTGTTTCTAGGCCTGGCCTAGTCTTGTTTCTAGGCCTGGCCTAGTCTTGTTTCTAGGCCTGGCCTAGTCTTGTTTCTAGGCCTGGCCTAGTCTTGTTTCTAGGCCTAGCCTAGTCTTGCTTCTAGGCCTGGCCTAGTCTTGTTTCTAGGCCTGGCCTAGTCTTGTTTCTAGGCCTAGTCTAGTCCTGTTTCTAGGCCTGGCCTAGTCTTGTTTCTAGGCCTAGTCTAGTCCTGTTTCTAGGCCTAGCCTAGTCTTGTTTCTAGGCCTGGCCTAGTCTTGTTTCTAGGCCTAGTCTAGTCCTGTTTCTAGGCCTAGCCTAGTCTTGTTTCTAGGCCTAGTCTAGTCCTGTTTCTAGGCCTGGCCTAGTCTTGTTTCTAGGCCTAGCCTAGTCTTGTTTCTAGGCCTGGCCTAGTCTTGTTTCTAGGCCTAGCCTAGTCTTGTTTCTAGGCCTGGCCTAGTCTTGTTTCTAGGCCTAGCCTAGTCTTGTTTCTAGGCCTGGCCTAGTCTTGTTTCTAGGCCTGGCCTAGTCTTGTTTCTAGGCCTAGCCTAGTCTTGTTTCTAGGCCTAGCCTAGTCTTGTTTCTAGGCCTAGCCTAGTCTTGCTTCTAGGCCTGGCCTAGTCTTGTTTCTAGGCCTGGCCTAGTCTTGCTTCTAGGCCTAGCCTAGTCTTGTTTCTAGGCCTGGCCTAGTCTTGTTTCTAGGCCTAGCCTGGTCTTGTTTCTAAGCCTAGTCTTGTTTCTAGGCTTAGCCTAGTCTTGTTTCTAGGCCTAGTCTTGTTTCTAGGCCTGGCCTAGTCTTGTTTGTAGGCCTGGCCTAGTCTTGTTTCTAGGCCTGGCCTAGTCTTGTTTCTAGGCCTGGCCTAGTCTTGTTTCTAGGCTTAGGACAACCCCAGTGTGTTTAGGAACAGAAGGGCTAGTATTAGGTGAGCAGCAGCTTGTCAACATGAACTCAATACATCCATGGATGACACAGTATACACGCCACCATTAGAAGAAGATAGGGGAGGGGGAAGAGAGTCCATTGCCCCCCCCCCCCCCCCCCCATTGGATCTGGTTTATTCCCCACCCTAAAAATAACTTAAGAATGAGATTGATTTAATTTCCATACAATCAGCCCCCCCCCCCCCCCCACTCCATTCCCAATAAAATCCACAAAGAAACATTAACTGAAGATTTATCTGCCCCTCTTTTCAGTTGCCATGACTTCCAAGAAAACGATATAATTATAACAGTGGTCATCATTTGGAATATCTGCAGCTGTACTATCTAATGAGCCAACAAGCATGTCGGTGTTCATACCAACACCCTGTCATCATCCAGTTCACTATCATCATCCAGTTGACCAAATTCTATTTGTACGTTGACGCTGAAGTACCTGACAGCTGTCACTGCAAATGTTGATGCTCTGTGTGTGAGGTTACCATACCAACATTATGTGAGGCATCACATACATTCTCAAGTAGATTGCTGCCACACCTTAGTTTGTGTGTGTGTGTGTGCACGCGCCTTAGGAGGATTGGAGAAGTTGCTAAACAAATTAACATCTTGGGAAACCAAACTTGTAATAATTAATTAACACACACATACCTGGCTCCAACAGTTCACACTTTTCTGGTCAGAGACACATGCACTACTACAAGTGTATAAATATTAACAACCCTTTACCTTTAAAATTTAATCATACTTAGCTGCTGGAGTAGAAGAAGCTATGGCATATACAGCTCGACAATTCCCTGCTTTTTGATTTCCATTTTTTTCCTCTCCAGAGAAATAAGTGCCTTGAAGCTAGTGAAGTCACTTGTGCCCTTCATTCAGCTATACAAAAATCCATATCATTGGTGTGCATTATTTAAATGCAGAGGGTAGTCTAAAACAGTAATGCAACTAGCAATGTCTTCTGGTATCTTAGCAACTATAGTATTCATGATGTGACTAGTATGCTAATGGTGGGTGTGCAAAGGTTCCTAAGAGGATCTAATAGCACCTACTTCCAGTTAAGCCCCACTTTTAGGTGTTCTATATAGCCGTGATTTATTTCAGTGTTTTTCCCATTATACTGGCACCAGTGGATGGGATGTACTTATAAACCACAAGATGTTCACTGACATATTCAGGATAATTAAAGCCTCCATTGAAGTGAAAACATCAAAGGCTTTATTTCCTTATTTCTGTAGTAAAATACAACACAATTTTTTTAAAGCCCTGAGCAATGAACACACCATCACACACACACACACCATGCACACACACACCATGCACACACACACCATGTATATGCACACACACACCATGTACACACACACCATGCACACACACACCATGTATATGCACACACCATGTATATGCACACACCATGCACACACACCATGCACACACACACCATGCACACACACACCATGCACAGACACACCATGCACACACACACCATGCACACACACACCATGCACACACACACCATGCACACACACACCATGCACACACACACCATGTATATGCACACACACACACACCATGTATATGCACACACACCATGTATATGCACATGCTCATACACACACCATGTATATGCACATGCTCACACACACCATGTATATGCACATGCTCATACACACACCATGTATATGCACATGCTCATACACACCATGTATATGCACATGCTCATGCACATGCTCATAAACACACCATGTATATGCACATGCTCATACACACACACCATGTATATGCACATGCTCATACACACACACCATGTATATGCACACACACACACACCATGTATATGCACACACACCATGTATATGCACATGCTCATACACACACCATGTATATGCACATGCTCATGCACATGCTCATAAACACACCATGTATATGCACATGCTCACACACACCATGTATATGCACATGCTCATACACACACCATGTATATGCACATGCTCATACACACCATGTATATGCACATGCTCATACACACACACCATGTATATGCACACACATACACACCATGTATATGCACACACACCATGTATATGCACATGCTCATACACACACCATGTATATGCACATGCTCACACACACCATGTATATGCACATGCTCATACACACACCATGTATATGCACATGCTCACACACACCATGTATATGCACATGCTCATACACACACCATGTATATGCACATGCTCATACACACACCATGTATATGCACATGCTCATACACACACCATGTATATGCACATGCTCACACACACCATGTATATGCACATGCTCATACACACACCATGTATATGCACATGCTCATACACACCATGTATATGCACATGCTCATGCACATGCTCATAAACACACCATGTATATGCACATGCTCACACACACCATGTATATGCACATGCTCATACACACACCATGTATATGCACATGCTCATACACACCATGTATATGCACATGCTCATGCACATGCTCATAAACACACCATGTATATGCACATGCTCATACACACACACCATGTATATGCACATGCTCATACACACACACCATGTATATGCACACACATACACACCATGTATATGCACACACACCATGTATATGCACATGCTCATACACACCATGTATATGCACATGCTCACACACACCATGTATATGCACATGCTCATACACACACCATGTATATGCACATGCTCACACACACCATGTATATACACATGCTCATGCTCATACACACACCATGTATATGCACATGCTCATACACACACCATGTATATGCACATGCTCATGCACACACACCATGTATATGCACATGCTCATACACACACCATGTATATGCACATGCTCATGCACATGCTCATAAACACACCATGTATATGCACATGCTCATACACATACACCATGTATATGCACATGCTCATACACACACCATGTATATGCACATGCTCATACACACACACCATGTATATGCACATGCTCATACACACACACCATGTATATGCACATGCTCATGCACATGCTCATAAACACACCATGTATATGCACATGCTCATACATACACCATGTATATGCACATGCTCATACACACACCATGTATATGCACATGCTCATGCACATGCTCATAAACACACCATGTATATGCACATGCTCATACACACACCATGTATATACACATGCTCATACACACACCATGTATATGCACATGCTCATGCACATGCTCATAAACACACCATGTATATGCACATGCTCATACACACACCATGTATATACACATGCTCATACACACACCATGTATATGCACATACTCATACACACCATGTATATGCACATGCTCACACACCATGTATATGCACATGCTCATGCACATGCTCATAAACACACCATGTATATGCACATGCTCACACACACTGTACAGATTTTTATGTAAGAGAAGGAGAAGAGGACGACAGCAAATCTGTAACCACTACATACGTACTCGACAGGACATGGGGAATTAACTGTCGGCAAAACATTCAGCAAAAGTGTAAAAGAAAAACACAACAACAACAACAGCAACAACAACCACACTCTGCAAGAAGCTCCGTCTGTTCAGCTGCAAGAACTAATTATACGCCCACAGAAACCACGTGCCTTACATACGTACAACTGACACATTGTAGATTGTGACACGCACTTATCGTCGAGGTAAACACCCTAGCAACAGCATATGCTACAAACAGCACCTTGCCATGCGCCGGCAAATATTTGTGTGGTTGCTATGGGTTGCTATGGGTGTCTATCTTCAACACTGGACTTCACTTCACCATCCTACTGGCTCCAGCAGGAAGAACAGCTCTAGAATGATGAATGGAGAGCTATACCATGGAAGATTCTACCATCTCATGAAACTCGCCTCTTCACTCACCCCCCCTTCCTAGCCACCATAACTTCTTTCCCACATCCTCCATGCAAGCAAATTCAAGCAAGATCTCTCAAACAGGAATGAACTACCACCTCGCACTTCATGACTTTATACAGCACAGTCACTGTCCAGTTCAGAGGTGAAGTCTGTGGACGAGTTATTGCTGAGTCAGCATGAATAACTGGCACTATGTGAAGTAGGCCAACTGGAGCGACCTCTTATTGCAGACCTTGCCTGGCTAAGCGACTTCTCAGGAAGCAGGACTGCCTGCTAGATCCCATACAGACCTCCCAGTGTCTTTTCTAGCAAAGACGATGAAAAAAGTGGAAACTTCACGATTCTTTTCTAACACAATATGTGCCACTCCCACCAACAGACCACTTTTGTCCCCTCCCCATCTCCCCCCCCCCCCCCCTCCCCATCTCCCATATCATTTGCACACTATTGGGCACGTGTGCTCGTCGAGGTCCTTCATCCAGGACACCAGCATCTTCTATATCCAAGTGGGAAACCAAAAGTTCCACCGACTCTCACAATTTCTTGTGAGTACAGCATCTCTAGCGCAGCACACAATCAAACTCCACCCACCCCCTGGTAGTCCAGTCGGCATCCAATATTAAGCACTTAATTTTTTGTTGTTGTTATTGAAACTGTTTATCAAGCGCAGACACCTGCTCACCCAAGTTTGGGGGAGGGGGAGGGTGGTGGTGGTGATGACGCATGACAAGCACCCATGTGCACAGTGCATAGAGCATGACATATAACTGTCTGGAAGATGGCCTAAAACTGCATCATCTTCCTCTAACCAGTTTAACTGTGCGCCACTCATCCTGCACCCATCTCTCCCCACTCATCCCTTCTCTGTCACACTGACGCTAAATCTCCTTGTACGTATGCTGCTCTCGAACTACACTGTTCAGAATGTGCTCGGCAAGAACTCTCAAAGCTTGGGAGGCCATTTCTCGAGCTCTTACACAAGGGCTATCATGCTCACTATTACGTGCTTGCTCGCTGTCAAGCAGATGCTCAGCATTAAGCGTTCATTTTCCTCTGATGACAAAGTGTCCCAATTAGCCACCGGCATTTCTGGTACATTAGCTAAGTGGCGCTTAGTCAATCAACAGGTCTACTAGAGTGAGGCCATCCACATGATCGATCAACATCGTAGGTGGCCGAGTTCACCTTGGAGACCTGTTGATTGCCACTTATCATGCAAACAACACGCTGTTTAGTGGCACAGAGCAATGCTTTCAAGTTGAGTAACTCTTGGCTCCCCGGAGAAGCGGGGCAGACAATTGCACTCGATACGAAGGAACTTCACTTATTTGCCATATGCCACTGAACCC
Source organism: Cladorhizidae sp. MBARI D1340-BT2 (assembly GCA_028752905.1). NCBI lineage: Eukaryota > Metazoa > Porifera > Demospongiae > Poecilosclerida > Cladorhizidae > Cladorhizidae sp. MBARI D1340-BT2. The sequence goes on along the minus strand of JAQNBH010000006.1, from coordinate 15,029,454 downwards.
AATATTTATTAACCTACACGTGCCAAAGTTCCTAATGAATTTTAATAATACAATTTCCAAGGGAGGGGAAGCCATGCCCCCCTTAAATGAAACCCAGAATAGCATTTTAAAGCACACCTGTGGAGGGCTACCTTTTTGCACTGAAATTACTCATAAGGGGGGAGGGGGGGGGGGTTAAGTTACGAGTCTAATAGGCGAGACATCTTCCAAGTTTTGAATCTATTCTTCAAATCTGTGCATGTAGAACAGGCCGAGCGTGTAGCTTCCCTGTACACTTCATAATGAACCACTATCCCCCCCCCCCCCCCCCCCCCATAATACGCAGAGAGATTCTTCTGTTAGTCACCCTCTGCGAATATTCAACCACTGGTATTTTTAGAGTCATCCGGAGTGCATACCACAAGAGGTTCCTTTTTGCCTCCTTCCTATTGTAGACGCAGTAAGTATCAAATTTCTACGCTAAACTTCTAACCATGTGCCACTGCTGTCACTGACTTTCTTTGGAGAGTACAGTGAAGCAGTGCTTCAGACTTGCCCCGACAAGGTGAGGGGAAACTTCTAACCATGTGCCATTGCTGTCATTTCTTTGGAGGGCACAGTGAAGCAGTGATTCAGACTTGTCCTGACAAGGTGAGGGGAAAGGGAAGTTGGTTGAACAATAATCTATTTGTGGGTCACAGAGGAATGGGAAATATTTTCCCATGTTGCATAAATGGAATTTTCACACACACTGCACACAGGTCTGTTAAGAAGTTGGACCCTGTAGAAGATGGCCATGAGGGGATGAAGAAGCTTGCTAGTGCAGTGCAGTGCTGTCTAACCAGGTGGGTGGCCATGAGGGGATGAAGAAGCTTGCTAGGGCAGTGCAGCGCTGTCTAACCAGGTGGGTGGCCATGAGGGGATGAAGAAGCTTGCCAGTGCAGTGCAGTGCTGTCTAACCAGGTGGGTGGCCATGAGGGGATGAAGAAGCTTGCTAGTGCAGTGCAGTGCTGTCTAACCAGGTGGGTGGCCATGAGGGGATGAAGAAGCTTGCTAGTGCAGTGCAGTGCTGTCTAACCAGGTGGGTGGCCATGAGGGGATGAAGAAGCTTGCTAGTGCAGTGCAGTGCTGTCTAACCAGGTGGGTGGCCATGAGGGGATGAAGAAGCTTGCTAGGGCAGTGCAGTGCTGTCTAACCAGGTGGGTGGCCATGAGGGGATGAAGAAGCTTGCTAGTGCAGTGCAGTGCTGTCTAACCAGGTGGGTGGCCATGAGGGGATGAAGAAGCTTGCTAGTGCAGTGCAGTGCTGTCTAACCAGGTGGGTGGCCATGAGGGGATGAAGAAGCTTGCTAGTGCAGTGCAGTGCTGTCTAACCAGGTGGGTGGCCATGAGGGGATGAAGAAGCTTGCTAGGGCAGTGCAGTGCTGTCTAACCAGGTGGGTGGCCATGAGGGGATGAAGAAGCTTGCTAGTGCAGTGCAGTGCTGTCTAACCAGGTGGGTGGCCATGAGGGGATGAAGAAGCTTGCTAGGGCAGTGCAGTGCTGTCTAACCAGGTGGGTGGCCATGAGGGGATGAAGAAGCTTGCTAGTGCAGTGCAGTGCTGTCTAACCAGGTGGGTGGCCATGAGGGGATGAAGAAGCTTGCTAGGGCAGTGCAGTGCTGTCTAACCAGGTGGGTGGCCATGAGGGGATGAAGAAGCTTGCTAGTGCAGTACAGTGCTGTCTAACCAGGTGGGTGGCCATGAGGGGATAAAGAAGCTTGCTAGGCCTCTGCACAAACCCGGTGTCCATGACCACCGATAAAAGAAATTTGTTATTAGTGTGTCTAACCAGGTGTCCAGAGACCAAATAAAGAGCTTGGTATTGCAGCACAGAGCCAGGAAGTCCATAACCACAGGCTTTCTAGTGAAGTAAACAGCTGTCTAGCCAGGTGTCTATAACCAGGATAGAGAGGCTTGTTGGTGCAGTACCGAGCTACAATGTAGTCAGGAGTACAGAGCTATCTAGCCAGGAGTAGAGAGCTATCTAGCCAGGTGTCTATGGCCAGGGATAGAGAGGCTTACTAGTGCAGTACAGAGCTATCTAGTCAGGAGTACAGAGCTATCTAGCCAGCTGTCTATGGAGGCTTACTAGTGCAGTTTCTAGTTATGAGGTGTAGCCTCATGAAAACACCTTTTTGGAGACGCTATTTTATTTTGAGGACAAATTGACAACATTACCACTGACTCCACCCCATTTAAAGTTCAACTGCTCCAAACCTCTCGCTTTGTTCTACCAACTTCTTTCCACTCTCCTGCCTTTTGTCGGACCTTCCCACTTTCATTCGTCATAAGCCATGTTTCATTCGTCATAAGCCATGAGTCCATCTCTGACGTGAGCATTGAGCATCTTTCATCCTTGAATTTACACATGCATTGTCTGCCAACCACGCCAGGAAAAAACCCCAGTCAAAACAGCTTTGGATTCATGCTAGGTTGGTCAAGTAAAGAGCTCACCATCTGGCTAGGTTGGTCAAGTAGAGAGCTCACCTCCTGGTCAAGTAGAGAGCTCACTGCCTGGCTAGGTTGGTCAAGTAGAGAGCTCACTGCCTGGCTAGGTTGGTCAAGTAGAGAGCTCACTGCCTGGCTAGGTTGGTCAAGTAAAGAGCTCACCACCTGGCTAGGTTGGTCAATTAGAGAGCTCACCTCCTGGCTAGGTTGGTCAAGTAGAGAGCTCACTGCCTGGCTGGGTTGGTCAAGTAAAGAGCTCACCACCTGGCTAGGTTGGTCAAGTAGAGAGCTCACCTCCTGGCTAGGTTGGTCAAGTAGAGAGCTCACTGCCTGGCTAGGTTGGTCAGCTCACCTCCTGGCTAGGTTGGTCAAGTAGAGAGCTCATTGCCTGGCTAGGTTGGTCAAGTAGAGAGCTCACCTCCTGGCTAGGTTGGTCAAGTAGAGAGCTCACTGCCTGGCTAGGTTGGTCAAGTAGAGAGCTCACTGCCTGGCTAGGTTGGTCAAGTAGAGAGCTCACCTCCTGGCTAGGTTGGTCAAGTAGAGAGCTCACCACCTAGCTAGGTTGGTCAAGTAGAGAGCTCACCTCCTGGCTAGGTTGGTCAAGTAGAGAGCTCACTGCCGTCAAGTAGAGAGCTCACCTCCTGGCTAGGTTGTTCAAGTAGAGAGCTCACTGCCTGGCTAGGTTGGTCAAGTAGAGAGCTCACCTCCTGGCTAGGTTGGTCAAGTAGAGAGCTCACTGCCTGGCTAGGTTGGTCAAGTAGAGAGCTCACCTCCTGGCTAGGTTGGTCAAGTAGAGAGCTCACTGCCTGGCTAGGTTGGTCAAGTAGAGAGCTCACCACCTGGCTAGGTTGGTCAAGTAGAGAGCTCACCTCCTGGCTAGGTTGGTCAAGTAGAGAGCTCACTGCCTGGCTAGGTTGGTCAAGTAGAGAGCTCACCACCTGGCTAGGTTGGTCAAGTAGAGAGCTCACCTCCTGGCTAGGTTGGTCAAGTAGAGAGCTCACCTCATGGCTAGGTTGGTCAAATAGAGAGCTCACTGCCTGGCTAGGTTGGTCAAGTAGAGAGCTCACCTCCTGGCTAGGTTGGTCAAGTAGAGAGCTCACCTCCTGGCTAGGTTGGTCAAGTAGAGAGCTCACCTCCTGGCTAGGTTGGTCAAGTAGAGAGCTCACCTCCTGGCTAGGTTGGTCAAGTAGAGAGCTAACCTCCTGGCTAGGTTGGTCAAGTAGAGAGCTCACCTCATGGCTAGGTTGGTCAAGTAGAGAGCTCACCTCCTGGCTAGGTTGGTCAAGTAGAGAGCTCACTGCCTGGCTAGGTTGGTCAAGTAGAGAGCTCACCTCCTGGCTAGGTTGGTCAAATAGAGAGCTCACTGCCTGGCTAGGTTGGTCAATTAGAGAGCTCACCTCCTGGCTAGGTTGGTCAAGTAGAGAACTCACTGCCTGGCAAGTAGAGAGCTCACCTCCTGGCTAGGTTGGTCAAGTAGAGAGCTCACCTCCTGGCTAGGTTGGTCAAGTAGAGAGCTCACCTCCTGGCTAGGTTGGTCAAGTAGAGAGCTCACCTCCTGGCTAGGTTGGTCAAGTAGAGAGCTCACCTCCTGGCTAGGTTGGTCAAGTAGAGAGTTCACCTCCTGGCTAGGTTGGTCAAGTAGAGAGCTCACCTCCTGGCTAGGTTGGTCAAGTAGAGAGCTCACCTCCTGGCTAGGTTGGTCAAATAGAGAGCTCACTGCCTGGCTAGGTTGGTCAAGTAGAGAGCTCACTGCCTGGCTAGGTTGGTCAGCTCACCTCCTGGCTAGGTTGGTCAAGTAGAGAGCTCATTGCCTGGCTAGGTTGGTCAAGTAGAGAGCTCACCTCCTGGCTAGGTTGGTCAAGTAGAGAGCACACTGCCTGGCTAGGTTGGTCAAGTAGAGAGCTCACTGCCTGGCTAGGTTGGTCAAGTAGAGAGCTCACCTCCTGGCTAGGTTGGTCAAGTAGAGAGCTCACCTCCTGGCTAGGTTGGTCAAGTAGAGAGCTCACCACCTGCTGCAATCCGTTAGTAGTTCATCAAACTATCAACTGCAGCTAATCCTATCCCCCCCTCCCCTCCCTCCTCCCCCCCCCACACACACACAAGCTCCTCCAGCACAAGCTGCCTGATGGCATTATTAAAAAAATTCCAAGAGAATTCCTTCCTTTAGCATGATATTTTTATACAAATCTTTGTCCATCAGCTTTATTGTTCATGTCATGGTCTCACGCATACCAGGCCGGGGGGGGGAGGGGATATCTCAACAGAAATCCCCCCCTCCCCCCAACTGACTTGGGAAAAAACAAGGCGTGCAATTATCAAGCGCGCACTGTATCAACATGCAGTGTGGGGCATGCAAGCAAAATTACAATATCGCAGTATGTAGGAAATCAATCAGTCAGACTCGTTGGCTGGATAACTGAAGTCACACCATTCTTCCCTACTATCACAGATTTTGAGCTTATCCTCCATATTAACCTGTCAAACAGGTCCAGCAGCGTGCTCTCTGCTTTGACACGGAGCGAGAAGAATCGAAAGAAACTGCTCAGCGCTTCCATGTCAGAGAGAATGGGATCCCCCCCCCCCCCCCGTGAAATTAATAAGCAGCCAACATTGCCACGGGCATGACTTCTTGCAGTGTGTGGTTGACTGATACAGTCAGACTGATTTCTACACAGCACTAGCATGTTAATTAGGAAAAAAATCACATACCAAATATAACCAAATATAACTGATTTTCTACTGCACCGACATCTAATATGCATCTAATATGAGCATCTAATATGAGGAAATAACCCCCGCCCACCCCCACCCACCCCCACTTTCCCTTCCTCCTTCCCATTCCTTAATTAATGAAATCCTATATGCTATCAACACTCGTTACCATACCAGAGTCAACACTGGCCCACCACTGACATTCAATACTCAGACCTACTTTGGCATGGTGAATTCCCCTAGAGCCCATCAGCTACCTTGTGAGTAGCAAAGGGTGTCGGCATAATGCCTGCACTCCCACTGTATCCTCCAGCATGCACCCAGCACAGAGCAATCTTCACTTTTCCATACGGCAGGGGTGCATACATGCTCCCCTCAATAAGGCAGGGGTGCATACATGCTCCCCTCAATAAGGCAGGGGTGCATACATGCTCCCCTCAATAAGGCAGGGGTGTGTACATGCTCCCCTCAATAAGGCAGAGGTGCATACATGCTCCCCTCAATAAGGCAGGGGTGCATACATGCTCCCCTCAATAAGGCAGGGGTGCATACATGCTCCCCTCAATAAGGCAGGGGTGCATACATGCTCCCCTCAATAAGGCAGGGGTGTGTACATGCTCCCCTCAATAAGGCAGGGGTGTGTACATGCTCCCCTCAATAAGGCAGAGGTGCATACATGCTCCCCTCAATAAGGCAGGGGTGCATACATGCTCCCCTCAATAAGGCAGGGGTGCATACATGCTCCCCTCAATAAGGCAGGGGTGCATACATGCTCCCCTCACACACAAACGCTTATCCTTTTGACCTCGACAATCAGATGAGGCGATTCTAAAGGGCACTACACTGCACCTCAACTGAAGCGCATTAATTTGTGTTGGGTGCACATTAATTTGTGTTGGGTGCACATTAATGTGTGTTGGGTGCGCATTAATGTGTGTTGGGTGCGCATTAATGTGTGTTGGGTGCGCATTAATGTGTGTTGGGTGCGCATTAATGTGTGTTGGGTGTACATTAATTTGTGTTGGGTGCACATTAATGTGTGTTGGGTGCGCATTAATGTGTGTTGGGTGCGCATTAATGTGTGTTGGGTGCGCATTAATGTGTGTTGGGTGCGCATTAATGTGTGTTGGGTGCGCATTAATGTGTGTTGGGTGCGCATTAATGTGTGTTGGGTGCGCATTAATGTGTGTTGGGTGCGCATTAATGTGTGTTGGGTGCGCATTAATGTGTGTTGGGTGCGCATTAATGTGTGTTGGGTGCACATTAATGTGTGTTGGGTGCGCATTAATGTGTGTTGGGTGCACATTAATGTGTGTTGGGTGCACATTAATGTGTGTTGGGTGCGCATTAATGTGTGTTGGGTGCACATTAATGTGTGTTGGGTGCACATTAATTTGTGTTGGGTGCACATTAATGTGTGTTGGGTGCACATTAATGTGTGTTGGGTGCGCATTAATGTGTGTTGGGTGCACATTAATGTGTGTTGGGTGCACATTAATGTGTGTTGGGTGCACATTAATGTGTGTTGGGTGCGCATTAATGTGTGTTGGGTGCACATTAATGTGTGTTGGGTGCACATTAATGTGTGTTGGGTGCACATTAATGTGTGTTGGGTGCGCATTAATGTGTGTTGGGTGCACATTAATGTGTGTTGGGTGCACATTAATGTGTGTTGGGTGCACATTAATGTGTGTTGGGTGCACATTAATGTGTGTTGGGTGCACATTCGTCGCATCCACACTAGCACCGAAATAAACCGTACAAAGCAAAACTATTAAGCCTAACAAGGTCAGTCAAAATCTTATGCTGTAGCTGTAGTTGAGATGGGATGGAGTTTGTTTGTGTGTCTTACATTGTTTTCTTGCTGATCATCCTACATATGCGCAGGAAACATTTGCTGCAGAGAAGAGGAGAGAGCTGAGGGAAAGGAAGAACCGATGAATGTGGCGACTGCACGAACTTCAGAAGTGCAGAGGCACGAGGTATAAACACAGCAACAGTTCTCTAGCTGTGTACTATCTACAGCTAGCTAGTTTGGGCGCAGGCTACAGATAGTGCACAGCCCTAGTCCAAAGTTCAAACCTGGGGCCATCGTGAAGACGTGAATGAATGAAATTCATTTCAACGCACTCACGTAGTTTTTTTGAACGCTTGAATTCATTGTACTGATCCACATCAAACCACATGTCGAGGTGCACCAGAATAATGTGCATTATTCAAATTCTAATTCAGTGTGGACGCGACCAATACATTGACTTGTGCAGTGTGGGCGGGCCTAAGCGACAGCCCCACCCCCAACCCCGCCCCACATTATCAACTTTCACATGATCACCTGCAAGAAGTTAGCTAACTAGACCTACGAAGCTGTGGCCATATTTTTCTGGTTGTTTCAACACGCAGCTGCTGTCTCTGCTTCAGCTAGCGTTGTTCTTGATCCTAGGGTTCGCTAAAATGTCCATAGACATCGACTTTCCCTCCGTCTGATTCAGCGCAAATGGATCATCACTTATATCCTTCTTGTTGGCTTTGCGTAGAATTTTCGACAAAATTTATACACTGGGTGCTTACTACATGTATATACCACCACTGTACTCATGTGCTACACTTGTTGAAGCTTAGATACAGCACCAATGTACTTATGTGCTGCACTTGTTGAAGCTTAGATACACCACCACTGTACTTGTGTGCTGCACTTGTTGAAGCTTAGATACACCACCACTGTACTTGTGTGCTACACTTGTATATACCACCACTGTACTCATGTGCTACACTTGTTGAAGCTTAGATATACCACCACTGTACTTGTGTGCTGCACTTGTTGAAGCTTAGATATACCACCACTGTACTCATGTGCTACACTTGTTGAAGCTTAGATATACCACTGTACTCATGTGCTACACTTGTTGAAGCTTAGATATACCACCACTGTACTCATGTGCTGCACTTGTTGAAGCTTAGATATACCACTGTACTCATGTGCTGCACTTGTTGAAGCTTAGATATACCACCACTGTACTCATGTGCTACACTTGTTGAAGCTTAGATATACCACCACTGTACTCATGTGCTACACTTGTTGAAGCTTAGATATACACTTGTACCAACACTGTACTCATGTGCTACACTTGTTGAAGCTTAGATATACCACCAATGTACTCATGTGCTACACTTGTTGAAGCTTAGATATACCACCACTGTACTTGTGTGCTGCACTTGTTGAAGCTTAGATATACCACCACTGTACTCATGTGCTACACTTGTTGAAGCTTAGATATACCACCACTGTACTCATGTGCTACACTTGTTGAAGCTTAGATATACCACCACTGTACTCATGTGCTACACTTGTTGAAGCTTAGATATACACTTGTACCAACACTGTACTCATGTGCTACACTTGTTGAAGCTTAGATATACCACCACTGTACTCATGTGCTACACTTGTTGAAGCTTAGATACACCACCAAGTGCTGTACTCATGTGCTACACTTGTTGAAGCTTAGATATACCACCACTGTACTCATGTGCTACACTTGTTGAAGCTTAGATATACCACCACTGTACTCATGTGCAGCACTTGTTGAAGCTTAGATGCACCACCACTGTACTCATGTGCTACACTTGTTGAAGCTTAGATATACCACCACTGTACTTGTGTGCTGCACTTGTTGAAGCTTAGATATACCACCACTGTACTCATGTGCTACACTTGTTGAAGCTTAGATATACCACCACTGTACTCATGTGCTACACTTGTTGAAGCTTAGATATACACTTGTACCAACACTGTACTCATGTGCTACACTTGTTGAAGCTTAGATATACCACCACTGTACTCATGTGCTACACTTGTTGAAGCTTAGATACACCACCAAGTGCTATACTCATGTGCTACACTTGTTGAAGCTTAGATATACCACCACTGTACTCATGTGCTACACTTGTTGAAGCTTAGATATACCACCACTGTACTCATGTGCAGCACTTGTTGAAGCTTAGATGCACCACCACTGTACTCATGTGCTACACTTGTTGAAGCTTAGATATACCACCACTGCACTCATGTGCTACACTTGTTGAAGCTTAGATACACCACCACTGTACTCATGTGCTACACTTGTTGAAGCTTAGATATACCACCACTGCACTCATGTGCTACACTTGTTGAAGCTTAGATATACCACCACTGCACTCATGTGCTACACTTGTTGAAGCTTAGATATACCACCACTGTACTCATGTGCTACACTTGTTGAAGCTTAGATATACCACCACTGTACTCATGTGCTACACTTGTTGAAGCTTAGATATACCACCACTGTACTCATGTGCTACACTTGTTGAAGCTTAGATATACCACCACTGTACTTGTGTGCTACACTTGTTGAAGCTTAGATATACCACTGTACTCATGTGCTACACTTGGACCTAATATTTTATTAATTTATTAATTAATTTTTTATTTACTCTTACTAGAGTTAAACACACAAACTTCCACTTTGTAAAGTTTCAGAGCATCTGGATGTTTCATTATGAAGTTATAGTTGGGCAGTATGCACAAGGTCTCTGGGTATATATACGCAGGGGCGCTAGCCGCTTTTCATTCGGACTACCAATTCTTGACAAAAATTCGAATGTCTCACGAACTAAGTTCGAGCTCAGCTGGCACTTAGAGGAAGTTCAGACTAGCTAGGCGTAAGAAACGGACCTATTGGGATCCCAGAAAGAGTTGCCAAGTACCACAGCAAGCAAACCAGACCAAGCGCCCGCTTCTGAAGAAGGGCTCTCGGCTCGGGAGACACCAATTCCTGTGTCGACAGCTAGTGGGAGGAAGCTAGCATTTTCCATGCCATCAACTTCTGGGACGTCCCCATCAACTTCAGCGCATACTGAGCAGTTCCATGGGTCTGGTTCTGAGAGAGCTGACTTCACTTGAGACTTCAGCTTGGTCAAGAACCGGAGTCTCGTGGAGGCTGTGAGGACATGGCAGTGTAGTTGTGGGGGCACTCTGGCTGTCAAGACAAATCTGAGAGATATTTATGTGAGAATTTGGTTGTCTGGCGTAGATGAATATAGGTCTATGAATGCCAGGAGCATCATGGCTGCAAAGGTTTGTGGCATGGGAAGCGGCCTTCAAGAGTTCACAGTCTATTTCGGCACCGAGCTTTCAGGACCACAACATACTGGGCGGGTGTTCTGAAAAGGAGGCTCTGTCTAGTTGTTTGTCCTCCGCTGCTAACCTGCACAGATGATGGGACATCGACCATGATGATGTCAAGGACCTAAAGAGGAAAAAAAGAAGAAAGACCGTCAAGAACTTGTCTGGACACTTGTAATAAAGTTGTAAAACAAACCTAAACTTGAGAGTCCTGTATCTTTATTTTTATTTTTTACTAGTGGTTTTATTTCTCTTGGCGCGCCTACCTCTGTCATTTTTTCTTCTTGTCTCAAACTTTTGGTATCATGTGAAAGCTGTTTCTTTCTTCTTTGCAATAAAACTCTAACTTTGAAAAATAACAAATGTATGGTCAAGTTGTAACACAATGAATGGGTGTACCTCAAGAAAAATTCTGACCACTTACTCGACAAACTCTCAAAAAAATGTAATGCCACTTAGCTGGCCAATTATCAAAGTTTTATTGCATCCATTGAAGCCTACTGAACAACCATAACCACTTTAGCTGTTAATTGGACCTTCCATAGTGGAGTTACATCTGCCAAGAGAAGCCCTACCCCTAAAAACGGGTCCTACTGACTGTATGCCTTACCTAACCCTACCTAACCACAATATTTTAATGTTATTTTAAAGCTCTAGAGAGTGCTATCTTTTGAGCATAAAGTCACTGGTGTGTAGTTCAGACGTTATGAACCCTTGAAGGTGGGCACTTCCCCCCCCCCCCCCCCCCCCCCCCCCCGGTTTAAACACTATTAGGTCCCCCTGCTTAGATATACCACCACTGTACTCATGTGCTGCACTTGTTGAAGCTTAGATATACCACCACTGCACTCATGTGCAGCACTTGTTGAAGCTTAGATATACCACCACTCTACTCATGTGCTGCACTTGTTGAAGCTTAGATACACCACCACTGTACTCATGTGCTGCACTTGTTGAAGCTTAGATACACCACCACTGTACTCATGTGCTGCACTTGTTGAAGCTTAGATATACCACCACTGTACTCATGTGCTGCACTTGTTGAAGCTTAGATATACCACCACTGTACTCATGTGCTACACTTGTTGAAGCTTAGATATACCACCACTGTACTCATGTGCTACACTTGTTGAAGCTTAGATATACCACCACTGTACTCATGTGCTACACTTGTTGAAGCTTAGATATACCACCACTGTACTCATGTGCTACACTTGTTGAAGCTTAGATATACCACCACTGTACTCATGTGCTGCACTTGTTGAAGCTTAGATATACCACCACTGTACTCATGTGCTACACTTGTTGAAGCTTAGATATACCACCACTGTACTTGTGAGCTACACTTGTTGAAGCTTAGATATACCACCACTGTACTCATGTGCTACACTTGTTGAAGCTTAGATATACCACCACTGTACTCATGTGCTACACTTTTATATACCACCACTGTACTCATGTGCTACACTTGTTGAAGCTTAGATACACCACCACTGTACTCATGTGCTACACTTGTTGAAGCTTAGATACACCACCAAGTGCTGTACTCATGTGCTACACTTGTTGAAGCTTAGATATACCACCACTGTACTCATGTGCAGCACTTGTTGAAGCTTAGATACACCACCACTGTACTCATGTGCTACACTTGTTGAAGCTTAGATATACCACCACTGTACTCATGTGCTACACTTGTTGAAGCTTAGATATACCACCACTGTACTCATGTGCTACACTTGTTGAAGCTAAGATCACCACTGTACTTCAGCAAGGCATTATGCCTCGAAAGGTCACCTTTACCCTGTCCTGTACCTCTGTATATTATGCTAAGGGGTGAGGGAGGGAGGGGGAACTTTCTCTGATGATATTGATACTTCACACATACTTTCTCTTCCTCCTCTTCCTCAGTGGCGCTGGTGAATTGGCTGGATATGTTGATGGCGTTCTTCTCCACTCTCAGCAGCGCAGTAGTGACCACCGACTTGAGGATGGAGACAGCCATGTCGTGGGTGATGCTGACCATAGAGTGGCCATTCACCTGCTCACACACACACACACACACACACACACAGTTATGCATAACACACAACAAAACAAACAAACAAACCAAAGCATTATCAACCTGGCATCCAATGGTAAAGTAAGTACTTGTATGTTCAGTGGCACCGTGGTCAATTCTGGACCAACTAAGGAGGCGTCCAAAGTTCAGATTTCTTGCCCCCCACCCCCTAACATTGGCTAGGATACTGTAGGACTAGGGCTAGAGCTAGGGCTAGAGCTAGGGCTAGAGCTAGGGCTATGGATATTGTAGGACTTAAGGATAAGATTATATAGTTATATAGTTAAGAACAACTTTTAACTTTGACTTAGAAGATGGGATTGCTTGAGGTGGCACTGTGCAATGCTACAGCTAGCTTGACTGCACTACAAGGGTTTCTTCTAAAAGTAGTAGAGAACACCGTCAAGTTAGGGCTGAAGTCATCTTGTCAGTTAAACAAAGAAGAGACAAGACATCAACACAACTAAGACAGACACACATTCCCTTGTAGTAAGGCGCTTTGACACCTACTTTGAACCCTCAGCCAAGCACTTCCTTATACACTTCTAGAGTGGTCTAGTGATGAGAGAACCCCCAACAATCCCAGGAATATCTGTGACCCCTAGGGATATCTGTGACCCTCGGGGATATCTGCGACTCCCGGGGATATCTGCGACTCCCGGGGATATCTGTGACTCCCGGGGATATCTGTGACCCTCGGGGATATCTGTGACTCCCGGGGATATATGTGACTCCCGGGGATATCTGTGACTCCCGGGGATATCTGTGACTCCCGGGGATACTGTGACTCCCGGGGATATCTGTGACTCCCGGGGATATCTGTGACTCCCGGGGATATCTGTGACTCCCGGGGATATCTGCGACTCCCGGGGATATCTGTGACTCGCGGGGATATCTGTGATTCCTGGGGATATCTGTGACTCCTGGGGATACTGTGACTCACGGGGATATCTGTGACTCCTGGGGATACTGTGATTCCCGGCGATATCTGTGACTCCCGGAGATACTGTGACTCCCGGGGTTACTGTGGCTCCCGGGGATATCTGTGACTCCCGGGGATACCTATGACTCCTGGGGATATCTGTGACTCCCGGGGTTACTGTGGCTCCCAGGGATATCTGTGACTCCCGGGGATATCTGTGACTCCCAGGGATATCTGTGACTCCAGGGGATACCTGTGACTCCTGGCTCCCGGGGTTACTGTGGCTCCCAGGGATATCTGTGACTCCCGGGGATATCTGTGACTCCCGGGGATATCTGTGACTCCCGGGGATACTGTGACTCCCGGGGATATCTGTGACTCCCGGGGATATCTGTGACTCCCGGGGATATCTGTGACTCCCGGGGATATCTGCGACTCCCGGGGATATCTGTGACTCCCGGGGATATCTGTGATTCCTGGGGATATCTGTGACTCCTGGGGATACTGTGACTCACGGGGATATCTGTGACTCCTGGGGATACTGTGATTCCCGGCGATATCTGTGACTCCCGGAGATACTGTGACTCCCGGGGTTACTGTGGCTCCCGGGGATATCTGTGACTCCCGGGGATACCTATGACTCCTGGGGATATCTGTGACTCCCGGGGTTACTGTGGCTCCCAGGGATATCTGTGACTCCCGGGGATATCTGTGACTCCCAGGGATATCTGTGACTCCAGGGGATACCTGTGACTCCTGGCTCCCGGGGTTACTGTGGCTCCCAGGGATATCTGTGACTCCCGGGGATATCTGTGACTCCCGGGGATACTGTGACTCCCGAGGTTACTGTGGCTCCCAGGGATATCTGTGACTCCCGGGGATACCTGTGACTCCCGGATGTGACTGTCCAAGTTCAAAGTTGCTGCCCTCCTATTCCTCGACCTTTATCATTCCTCGACCTTTATAGCCCTATACATCCCTAGCCCTATATATCCCTAGCCCTATATATCCCTAGCCCTATATATCCCTAGCCCTATATATCCCTAGCCCTATATATCCCTAGCCCTATATATCCCTAGCCTTATATCCCTAGCCCTATATCCCTAGCCCTATATATCCCTAGCCCTATATATCCCTAGCCCTATATATCCCTAGCCTATATCCCTAGCCCTATATCCCTATCCTTATATATCCCTAGCCCTATATCCCTATCCTTATATCCCTAGCACTATATATCCCTAGCCGTATATATCCCTAGCCCTATATCCCTAGCCCTATATATCCCTAGCCCTATATATCCCTAGCCCTATATATCCCTAGCCCTATATCCCTATCCTTATATATCCCTAGCCCTATATCCCTAGCCCTATATCCCTAGCCCTATATCCCTAGCCCTATATCCCTAGCCCTATATATCCCTAGCCCTATATATCCCTAATCCCTAGCACTATATATCCCTAGCCCTATATATATATCCCTAGCCCTATATATCCCTAGCCCTAGCCCTATATATCCCTAGCCCTAGCCCTTAGTCCTAAACCAACCCTAGCCAGTATTTAGGTGAGCAAGAACTTTGAACAGTATAGATGACCACTCAAGACTGCCATGTCATCAATGGCAACTAACCATATCATTACCTACACCCTCTCCCAGTGTGTGTGTGTGTTGTGTTGTGTGTATGTGTGTGGTGTATGCGTGGTGTGTATGTGTGGTGTGTGTGGTGTGTGTGGTGTATGTGTTGTGTATGTGTGGTGTGTGTGTGTGGTGTGTGTGGTGTGTTGTGTATATGTGGTGTGTGTGTGTGGTGTGCATGCACTACATGTATGTGCACCTGTAATATTCTATCCCCAACTCCCAGCGTTCCTTCTTCTTCTGCTGCACCTTCAGGTATAATCTTGGTCACAAAGATGCCGTCATCTCCCTTCAGGTGCTGGTTGCCCATGCCTCCAGCTATGCTGAAGCCAAGACCTGAGGAACAGAGCAACACACACATGACAGAGGAGACGAGCAACAAATATGCATCGGATTCTGGTGTTGTTCTGGTCTGCTGTCTACTAGAGGTACTTGTACATGGGGCAGAGTGGTTCAGCGTGCGTGCCGGGAACAATTCTATCTACAGCCTTGTTTACACATGCAATTTCAAACCCACCTTTAATTAATTTAATCTGGGCTGTTCATCCACACCACATGCTGGTGTGGGTTAGCTCACCTGTTTTTAATCTGGTGTGGGTTAGCTAACCTGGTTTTTAATCTGGTGTGGGTTAGCTAACCTGGTTATTAATCTGGTGTGGGTTAGCTCACCTGGTTTTTAATCTGGTGTGGGTTAGCTAACCTGGTTTTTAATCTGGTGTGGGTTAGCTAACCTGGTTATTAATCTGGTGTGGGTTAGCTCACCTGGATTTTAACCTGGTGTGGGTTAGCTCACCTGTTTTTAATCTGGTGTGGGTTAGCTCACCTGGTTTTTAATCTGGTGTGGGTTAGCTCACCTGGTTTTTAATCTGGTGTGGGTTAGCTAACCTACTTTTTAATCTGGTGTGGGTTAGCTCACCTGGTTTTTAATCTGGTGTGGGTTAGCTAACCTGGTTTTTAATCTGGTGTGGGTTAGCTCACATGGTTTTTAATCTGGTGTGGGTTAGCTAACCTGAATCTGGTGTGGGTTAGCTCACCTGGTTTTTAACCTGTTGTGGGTTAGCTAACCTACTTTTTAATCTGTTGTGGGTTTTAATCTGGTGTGGGTTAGCTAACCTGGTTTTTAATCTGGTGTGGGTTAGCTCACCTGGTTTTTAATCTGGTGTGGGTTAGCTAACCTGGTTTTTCATCTGGTGTGGGTTAGCTAACCTGGTTTTTCATCTGCATGGTGTTCACACCTAATAGGAAAGGGCTAGAATCCAGAATAAAGATCTTGTGCAAACACAACTTATGAATGTTTTAAGTTGGGGACCACCTTACCCTAGCCCTATAATCCCCCTACCGACATCTGTAGCACTGCCCTGCATCCATAGCCCTGTATCCTAGCACTGACCTACATCCCAAACCCTATAATCATAGCCTTACCCTATACTCCTAGCACTGTCCTGCCCTATAATCATAGCCTTACTCTATACTCCTAGCACTGTCCTACATCCCTAGCCCTATAATCATAGCCTTACTCTATACTCCTAGCACTGTCCTACATCCCTAGCCCTATAATCATAGCATTACCCTATATCCCTAGCACTGCCCTACATCCCTAGCCCTATAATCATAGCCTTACCCTATACTCCTAGCACTGACCTGCATCCCTAGCCCTATAATCATAGCCTTACTCTATACTCCTAGCACTGTCCTACATCCCTAGCCCTATAATCATAGCCTTACTCTATACTCCTAGCACTGCCCTACATCCCTAGCCCTATAATCATAGCCTTACCCTACAATCCTAGCCACGTCTTATCCCTAGCTCTGTAACTCTATAATCCTAGCCATGCCCTATATCCTTATCCCTAGCCAGTATTAGGGGGGGGGGGGGGGAGCTTTTAAATTTTGGACACCTCTGGTGATGCCAGGATTGTCTGAATAGGGAAACCTAGGAAGTCAATAATCCAAGCTTCACTCACTCATCTGAAATTATCGGCCAGAAACCACACAAACAAGCTGTAATCCACTTCAAAGTGGCCATATGACAACAGAAAATTACTCAAGTACACATGCAAAACCAATTAAAAAATAATAAAACCAGGTCCTATTTCAAGTAGAGGTTCTTATGAATCTACTCACTGTAGATCAAGTCTAGACCAAAAGCACAGAAATGTGCATAATGAAATCTGGCAGACCTGCCCACTTACTTTAAAATTAAAATTAAAATTTTACGAGTTTTTCCTTGATATTTTTCCTCGATATATTTAAGATATATATAGTTAATTTCCTATCAGGACATATACCACCCCGGACAATTAACACCTGGACAAATCCCCCCCCCCCCCCCCCCCCATGCCAATTACCCACTAGGACATATACCCCCATAAATTTTGGGGGGATGGGAAATCAGGAAAAAAATGTATTAAGGTTTAGGGCTCGGACTAGGGCAATAAAATCCCACCTTTCACCCTAAAATCCTATATGTGAGAGGTGAAAATATTTATGGGGTGGGTAAATGTGCAGGGGGTATTTGGCATTGGGGGTATTTGTCCAGGTGGTAATTGTTCAGGGTTTTTGTCTGGGGGTATTTGTCTGGGGGGTATATGTCCTAGAACCAAGTTTGGTAAGGAACTGCTGGACATTTGTTATTGCTATTTTGTTAACACATACAGAGAGAGAGAAGAGAGAGAGAGAGAGAGGGAGAGAGACAGAGAGAAGAGAGAGAGAAGAGAGAGAGAAGAGAGGAGAGAAAGAGAGAGAAAAGAGAGAGATGAGAAAGGGAGAGGGGTAAAAGAGAGAGATGAGAAAGGGAGATGAGTAAAAGAGAGAGGGGGTGAGAGAAGGGGAGAGAAAGAGAGAGAGACAGAGAAAAGAGAGGCAGAGAGAGGGGGAGAGAAAGAGAGGGGAAGAGAGGCAGACAGACAGTGGGAGAGAGAAAGGAGAGAGAAGGGAGAGAGAAGAGAGAGAGAAGAGAGAGACAGAAGAGAGAGGGAGAAAAAGACCGAGAACAGAGAGAGGAGAGAGAGAGGAGGGAGGAGAGAGGAGAGAGGCAGAGAGAGAGTGAGAGAGAATAAGAGAGAGACAAAGAACAGAGAGAGAGAGAGGAGAGAGAGAGAGAGGAGAGAGAGGGAGAGGAGAGAGAGGGAGAGAAAGAGAGAGAGAGAGACCAAGAACAGAGAGAGAGAGAGGAGAGAGAGAGAGAGGAGAGAGAGGGAGAGGAGAGAGAGGGAGAGAAAGAGAGAGAGAGAGACCAAGAACAGAGAGAGAGAGGAGAGAGAGAGAGAGGAGAGAGAGGGAGAGGAGAGAGAGGGAGAGAAAGAGAGAGAGAGAGACCAAGAACAGAGAGAGAGAGAGGAGAGAGAGAGAGAGGAGAGAGAGAGAGAGGAGAGAGAGGGAGAGGAGAGAGAGGGAGAGAAAGAGAGAGAGAGAGACCAAGAACAGAGAGAGAGAGAGAGGAGTGAAACAGCATACAGGTTTTCATACAGCATTACTTGGTAGGTTGGGAAGGAGGAAATGTATAGTGTGCCTGAAATTATAATATTTGTCCACACACTTATAATAATAATTTCATGAGTGAAGCACCCACAAAGAGAGAGAGAGGAGCAAAAACAATAGCGCATAGTTGTGGGCAGGGAGTTAGTTTTGAAGGGTTGGGTCTCAGATCTCCTAATTAGGAGCTTACACATTACAATGCATTCTGTTGGCATTCCAAACTTAGCATGTTTATATGAATATCATACATGTCAGTTGTTAAGCAGAGCACTAATAGCATCACTCAGCAAGAAAATGGTCGCTTATAGCATCAGTCCAGCATGAAAATGGCCACTTATAGCATCAGTCAGAAGAAAATGGCCACTTAATTAAAGCATCAGTCAGCAAGAAAATGGCCACTTAAAGCATCAGTCAGCAAGAAAATGGCTGCTTATAGCATCAGTCAGCAAGAAAATGGCCACTTATAGCATCAGTCAGCAAGAAAGTGGCCACTTATAGCATCAGTCAGCAAGAAAATGGCCACTTATAGCATCAGTCAGCAAGAAAATGGCCACTTATAGCATCAGTCAGCAAGAAAATGACTGCTTATAGCATCAGTCAGCAAGAAAATGGCATCAGTCAGCAAGAAAATGGCCACTTAGCAAGAAAATGGCCACTTATCAGCAAGAAAATGGCTGCTTATAGCATCCACTTAGCAAGAAAATGGCCACTTATCAGCAAGAAAATGGCTGCTTATAGCATCAGTCAGCAAGCCACTTATAGCATCAGTCAGCAATAAAATGGCCACTTATAGCATCAGTCAGCAAGAAAATGGCCACTTATAAGCAAGAAAATGGCCACTTATAGCATCAGTCAGCAAGAAAATGGCCACTTATAGCACAAGAAAATGGCCACTTATAGCACTAGTCAGCAAGAAAATGGCCACTTATAGCGCAAGAAAATGGCCACTTATAGCACTAGTCAGCAAGAAAATGGCTGCTTATCAGCAAGAAAATGGCCACTTATAGCATCAGTCAGCAAGAAAATGGCCACTTATAGCACTAGTCAGCAAGAAAATGGCTGCTTATAGCATCAAGAAAATGGCTGCTTATAGCATCAAGAAAATGGCTGCTTATAGCATCAGTCAGCAAGAAAATGGCTGCTTACTGCCTCTCAAGCAGGAACAGACAGTGACATGACAACTCAACAAAAAGCAGGCGGCGCTTAATATACCTAGATGAACAAGCAGCTGCCTAATTACTGAACCCTGTGAAAGTGAGCATGTCACACACACACACACGCATGCATGCACACCTTTCTGATTCTTCTTCAGCGTGATGTCTATGTATGAGGTAGGAGAGGACAAATCACTGGCCAATGGCGATGCCGACGGTCTGTTGACATGCACTACAAAATACATTGAGAGAATATAACAACAACAATGATAAACAACAGCTACAAATTATTACATTACTCCTTATATTGGTTTACTCCCCATTTCATAATGACGCAGGAAAGAAAGGGGGGGAAAAAAGGGGGGGAAAGCGTCTCAGCTAAAACCTATTGACAGCTTCTCAGCTGCCTAAATCGTGGTTTCAGCCAATATATTGGCTCCAAGAAGACTCCAAGAATACCTTGGGATGCTTCTCTGAGGTAGTGAACCGGAAACACATTGAAAACGTGAAAAAGCCTTAAGATTCATCTTCAAGGGTCTTCGTACTAGGCAGGTCTCAATCTCTTTTCTCTCGCATAACTTGCATTCATTAAATACCCCAGCACACACAAATGTTCCAAATTTTTTCAATGTCAGAGTAAAGTGGTCGGTAAGGATTGCCACTGGGTTCGTCTATAACATGATGAAGCTGACGCACATGCTGTACTTTAAGCAGAATGAACGCCCAGCACTCAGTCCTGTTATTTGGTGTGTGGAGCTCTCATTTCTGGTAAAGTGTTGGCAAGTCCAATGGAGGCTGTCTACTAAAACATTTGCTGCTTGGTTGACGGAATTCTTCTGTGTAAGTCCATGAAGGAGGCTGCAGCTGACCATACACGAGCACGGCCAAGAATAGCAACAAGATAAGAGTATGTGCTGATTCTTCAGTTAATAAATAAAGTGTTCAAAAGACTTGAAGACCCTGAAGCCCACTCACACTTGGTATAGTCCTCCACCACTCAACTATAATATATAGAAACATCAACAACCTTGAAATGAATTTTAAAAATGTTTAAAAAAATCCAGCTATACTGGAATGACCTGTTATAGAAGAATGAAAACATGACGAGTTAGATTACACCCTTTACCATTGTAAACCATGAACAGTAAAGAATCATCTAACAGGTTGTGGTCTACATCATGAGTTCCTTTTTCTAACATGCCAATCCAATATTACAATGACTTTCTCAATCATCAACTTGAAATTTACTCTCCCGACATTTCAGCTAATGCTCTAGCCTTCATCAGGAATAGGCTAGCGGCTAGATGCTCTAGCCTTCATCAGAAATAGGCTAGAGGCTAGATGCTCTAGCCTTCATCAGGAATAGGCTAGCGGCTAGATGCTCTAGCCTTCGTCAGGAATAGGCTAGCGGCTAGATGCTCTAGCCTTCATCAGGAATAGGCTAGCTGCTAGATGCTCTAGCCTTCATCAGGAATAGGCTAGCGGCTAGATGCTCTAGCCTTCATCAGGAATAGGCTAGCTGCTAGATGCTCTAGCCTTCATCAGGAATAGGCTAGCGGCTAGATGCTCTAGCCTTCATCAGGAATAGGCTAGCTGCTAGATGCTCTAGCCTTCATCAGGAATAGGCTAGCGGCTAGATGCTCTAGCCTTCATCAGGAATAGGCTAGCGGCTAGATGCTCTAGATGCTCTAGCCTTCATCAGAAATAGGCTAGAGGCTAGCCTTCATCAGGAATAGGCTAGCTGCTAGATGCTCTACCCTTCAACAGGAATAGGCTAGATGCTCTAACCTTCACCAGGAATAGGCTAGCAGCTAGATGCTCTACCTTTCAACAGGAATAGGCTAGATGCTCTAACCTTCATCAGGAATAGGCTAGCAGCTAGATGCTCTACCCTTCAACAGGAATAGGCTAGATGCTCTACCCTTCAACAGGAATAGGCTAGATGCTCTAGCCTTCATCAGGAATAGGCTAGCTGCTAGATGCTCTAGCCTTCATCAGAAATAGGCTAGAGGCTAGATGCTCTAGCCTTCATCAGAAATAGGCTAGCAGCTAGATGCTCTACCCT
Organism: Cladorhizidae sp. MBARI D1340-BT2; assembly: GCA_028752905.1. Taxonomy (NCBI): domain Eukaryota; kingdom Metazoa; phylum Porifera; class Demospongiae; order Poecilosclerida; family Cladorhizidae; species Cladorhizidae sp. MBARI D1340-BT2. The sequence continues at coordinate 15,007,808 of JAQNBH010000006.1, read as the reverse complement.
TCAACAGGAATAGGCTAGATGCTCTAACCTTCATCAGGAACCTTCATCAGGAATAGGCTAGCAGCTAGATGCTCTACCCTTCAACAGGAATAGGCTAGATGCTCTAGCCTTCATCAGGAATAGGCTAGCAGCTAGATGCTCTACCCTTCAACAGGAATAGGCTAGATGCTCTAGCCTTCATCAGGAACCTTCATCAGGAATAGGCTAGCAGCTAGATGCTCTACCCTTCAACAGGAATAGGCTAGATGCTCTAGCCTTCATCAGGAATAGGCTAGCAGCTAGATGCTCTACCCTTCAACAGGAATAGGCTAGATGCTCTAGCCTTCATCAGGAATAGGCTAGCAGCTAGATGCTCTACCCTTCAACAGGAATAGGCTAGATGCTCTAGCCTTCATCAGGAACCTTCATCAGGAATAGGCTAGCAGCTAGATGCTCTACCCTTCAACAGGAATAGGCTAGATGCTCTAGCCTTCATCAGGAATAGGCTAGCAGCTAGATGCTCTACCCTTCAACAGGAATAGGCTAGATGCTCTACCCTTCAACAGGAATAGGCTAGATGCTCTAGCCTTCATCAGGAATAGGCTAGCTGCTAGATGCTCTAGCCTTCATCAGGAATAGGCTAGCGGCTAGATGCTCTAGATGCTCTAGCCTTCATCAGAAATAGGCTAGAGGCTAGATGCTCTAGCCTTCATCAGAAATAGGCTAGCAGCTAGATGCTCTACCCTTCAACAGGAATAGGCTAGATGCTCTAACCTTCATCAGGAACCTTCATCAGGAATAGGCTAGCAGCTAGATGCTCTACCCTTCAACAGGAATAGGCTAGATGCTCTAGCCTTCATCAGGAATAGGCTAGCAGCTAGATGCTCTACCCTTCAACAGGAATAGGCTAGATGCTCTAGCCTTCATCAGGAACCTTCATCAGGAATAGGCTAGCAGCTAGATGCTCTACCCTTCAACAGGAATAGGCTAGATGCTCTAGCCTTCATCAGGAATAGGCTAGCAGCTAGATGCTCTACCCTTCAACAGGAATAGGCTAGATGCTCTAGCCTTCATCAGGAATAGGCTAGCAGCTAGATGCTCTACCCTTCAACAGGAATAGGCTAGATGCTCTAGCCTTCATCAGGAACCTTCATCAGGAATAGGCTAGCAGCTAGATGCTCTACCCTTCAACAGGAATAGGCTAGATGCTCTAGCCTTCATCAGGAATAGGCTAGCAGCTAGATGCTCTACCCTTCAACAGGAATAGGCTAGATGCTCTAGCCTTCAGGAATAGATAGAGCATCCAGCCGAAACGTCAAGAGAGTAAATTTCAAGCTGATTATTGATAAAGTCATTCGTTATATCAACTGAGAGTTCGTTGAGAATCTGCTTGTGAAAACATTTTTGTTCTTGTATTTACATGTAAATAATAATCATGTAGATAATAATATTAATAACATGTAAATAATAATAATAATATTATTATTAATAATAATATTGTAAATAATAATAATAATATTATTATTAATAATAATATTATTAATAACAACAAATGACAGAATGGACATACGTACTTCGGTATTTCCTGTCCATGGTCCCATGATCCGATACTGGTGACCATTCTCGGTCTTGCTTGCGACGTACAATCTAAGGTCAAATCATGGGGGGGGGGGGGCAGGGGAGAGACAGGGGTAGGGGGGAAATAGTGGTGGGGGGCAAGGGGAGGAGAAATAGTATCACACGCCATGAATATTTTTGCAGGAAAGGTTGGGCGCAATTAGAAAAAATAGCCTGCAAAAATGTTTTTCTGTGTAGCTGGAATGTAACTGATGCAGAATGCACGACACCATAGTGGACAGCATGTTACCCGCTGGCTGGGTATCTACGGAAATTGCAGAGTCATATAACATAGGGATTTGCTACAGAATCTCGACAGAGGACTGATGAACACCAGGCTATATTCACCATATGTACTCATGCTCTCTCCCTCAATACATCAATACATATGGCTCACAAGACTACAAGAGGCAGTGGTGGTGATGGGATGAGAGGGAGAAGGAAAGAGAAAGAGGGGGAGATGAGAGAGGGGAGAGGAAAGGGGGGTGTTGATGGGGAGAGGGGAACAATGGAGGAAGAAGGGAGAGAAGGGAGAGATAGGGATGAGGGGAGAACAAAGGGAGTCTAGGCTTGCTGCTCTCTTCATCTTCTTCATTACACCAAACCCAATGTCTAATAATCCCCCCCCCCCCCACTGATTCAACCAACTGTGCGGTATGCGGTACCTCTCCAATACACATACATACATTCACACATACATCACGTAGTCCACACACACACCACACACACACCACACACACACCACACACACCCATACACTTACCAACTCGAGAGGGTTCCCACAATCCTTAAGGATTGTAACAGCTTCTTCATGACTTATCATCAACAAGCTGACTCCACTCACAGAAGTTATCTGGTCTCCTACCCTGGTAACCATGAAGGGGGAAATGCATGCATGAAAAATGACCCTCCACAATGTGGACTAGACAAAGCTTACTGGAGTCTACCGTCCATTTCTGCTGGAGTACCCTGTATGAGGTTGGTGATAAAGATGCCGGGGTTGCCATCCACATGGGGGTTATCTGTTCCACCAGCGATGCTGATACCAAGTCCCCCTTGTTCAGACTAGAACATGCATGGGAGAGGGGGGAAAAGGTTTTCCCTTTGATGATGATGATGGTGGTGGTGGTGGTGGTGATGATGATGATGATGATGATGATGATGATGATGATGATGATGATGATGATGATGATGATGATGATGATGATGATGATGATGATGATGATGATGATGATGATGATGATGATGAGATGATGATGAGATGATGATGATGATGATGATGATGATGATGATGGTGGTGGTGGTGGTGGTGGTGGTGGTGGTGGTGGTGGTGGTGGTGGTGATGATGATGATGATGATGATGATGATGATGATGATGATGATGATGATGATGATGATGATGATGATGATGATGATGATGATGATGATGATGATGATGATGATGATGATGATGATGATGATGATGATGATGATGATGATGATGATGATGATGATGATGATGATGATGATGATGATGATGATGATGATGATGATGAGATGATGATGAGATGATGATGATGATGATGATGATGATGATGATGATGATGATGGTGATGGTGGTGGTGATGATGATGATGATGATGATGATGATGATGATGATGATGATGATGATGATGATGATGAGATGAGATGAGATGATGATGATGATGATGATGATAGTAACAATAATAATAGTAAAAAAATTAAAATAATAGTAATAATAATAATAATAATAATAATAATAATAATAATAATAATAAAAATAAAAATAAAAATAATAATAATAATAATAATAATAATAATAATAATAATAATAATAATAATAATAATAATAATAATAATAATAATAATAATAATAATAATAATAATAATAATAATAATAATAATAATAATAATAATAATAATAATAATAATAATAATAATAATAATAATAATGGTAGTAACAGTAGTAGTAATAATAATAATAAGTGGTGGTTGTTATGACACATACTGATGGGGAGTGCATGAGCTTTGTAGTAATAATAACAACAACAACAACAAGTGACTTGAACCACATAAGATGGTTACAAGGTGTGTGCTTGAGTGTTAATTAATTAAGATCAAGTTAATTGAGAATTCCTTTAGCGTAACACCCTCCACCCTCGTGGTGTACTAAATACATACCGAGACTGCTCTTATGAACTGCTTTGAAGAAACCCTCTTTACTATAAGTGCAGACAAGTATAGAACACTTCGAACACCAAAAATACAGCAGAGTTACAGGGAGATATTTAATGCCCACCAACATGCTAATTCCTATGCTCCCAGCAATATATATCAAGCCTAATACACACATAATGTATAGGCACTTACAATGCCTGCCAGAGTGGAGGGTGATATATATCAAGCCTAATACACACATAATGTATAGGCACTTACAATGCCTGCCAGAGTGGAGGGTGATATATATCAAGCCTAATACACACATAATGTATAGGCACTTACAATGCCTGCCAGAGTGGAGGGTGATATATATCAAGCCTAATACACACATAATGTATAGGCACTTACAATGCCTGCCAGAGTGGAGGGTGATATATATCAAGCCTAATACACACATAATGTATAGGCACTTACAATGCCTGCCAGAGTGGAGGGTGATATATATCAAGCCTAATACACACATAATGTATAGGCACTTACAATGCCTGCCAGAGTGGAGGGTGATATATATCAAGCCTAATACACACATAATGTATAGGCACTTACAATGCCTGCCAGAGTGGAGGGTGATATATATCAAGCCTAATACACACATAATGTATAGGCACTTACAATGCCTGCCAGAGTGGAGGGTGATATATATCAAGCCTAATACACACATAATGTATAGGCACTTACAATGCCTGCCAGAGTGGAGGGTGATATATATCAAGCCTAATACACACATAATGTATAGGCACTTACAATGCCTGCCAGAGTGGAGGGTGATATATATCAAGCCTAATACACACATAATGTATAGGCACTTACAATGCCTGCCAGAGTGGAGGGTGATATATATCAAGCCTAATACACACATAATGTATAGGCACTTACAATGCCTGCCAGAGTGGAGGGTGATATATATCAAGCCTAATACACACATAATGTATAGGCACTTACAATGCCTGCCAGAGTGGAGGGTGATATATATCAAGCCTAATACACACATAATGTATAGGCACTTACAATGCCTGCCAGAGTGGAGGGTGATATATATCAAGCCTAATACACACATAATGTATAGGCACTTACAATGCCTGCCAGAGTGGAGGGTGATATATATCAAGCCTAATACACACATAATGTATAGGCACTTACAATGCCTGCCAGAGTGGAGGGTGATATATATCAAGCCTAATACACACATAATGTATAGGCACTTACAATGCCTGCCAGAGTGGAGGGTGATATATATCAAGCCTAATACACACATAATGTATAGGCACTTACAATGCCTGCCAGAGTGGAGGGTGATATATATCAAGCCTAATACACACATAATGTATAGGCACTTACAATGCCTGCCAGAGTGGAGGGTGATATATATCAAGCCTAATACACACATAATGTATAGGCACTTACAATGCCTGCCAGAGTGGAGGGTGATATATATCAAGCCTAATACACACATAATGTATAGGCACTTACAATGCCTGCCAGAGTGGAGGGTGATATATATCAAGCCTAATACACACATAATGTATAGGCACTTACAATGCCTGCCAGAGTGGAGGGTGATATATATCAAGCCTAATACACACATAATGTATAGGCACTTACAATGCCTGCCAGAGTGGAGGGTGATATATATCAAGCCTAATACACACATGATGAGAGGCACTTACAATGCCTGCCAGAGTGGAGGGTGATATATATCAAGCCTAATACACACATGATGAGATGCACTTACAATGCCTGCCAGAGTGGAGGGTGATATATATCAAGCCTAATACACACATAATGTATAGGCACTTACAATGCCTGCCAGAGTGGAGGGTGATATATATCAAGCCTAATACACACATAATGTATAGGCACTTACAATGCCTGCCAGAGTGGAGGGTGATATATATCAAGCCTAATACACACATAATGTATAGGCACTTACAATGCCTGCCAGAGTGGAGGGTGATATATATCAAGCCTAATACACACATAATGTATAGGCACTTACAATGCCTGCCAGAGTGGAGGGTGATATATATCAAGCCTAATACACACATGATGAGAGGCACTTACAATGCCTGCCAGAGTGGAGGGTGATATATATCAAGCCTAATACACACATGATGAGAGGCACTTACAATGCCTGCCAGAGTGGAGGGTGATATATATCAAGCCAAATACACACATGATGAGAGGCACTTACAATGCCTGCCAGAGTGGAGGGTGATATATATCAAGCCTAATACATACACAATGTATAGGCACTTACAATGCCTGCCAGAGTGGAGGGTGATATATATCAAGCCTAATAAACACATGATGAGAGGAACTTACAATGCCTGCCAGAGTGGAGGGTGATATATATCAAGCCTAATACATACACAATGTATAGGCACTTACAATGCCTGCCAGAGTGGAGGGTGATATATATCAAGCCTAATACACACATGATGAGAGGCACTTAGAATGCCTGTCAGAGTGGAGGGTATTTTACCATAGCATCAAGTGCTATACTGAATGCACTTCCAGGGAGAAGCCTGCTAACTCTAAGGCAACTGCACTTGGTATGCAAGAATTTGCCAGATGACTGGAAAAGCTAGCCTGATTAAGCAATGTCTGGTATGCAGTATTGTATGTATGCATGCACTTAACATGATCATTACTAAGGAAGTCATTATTGCACAGAATCATCCAAGCAAAAAAATGTGTAATGTTTGTTATATGCAAGTGTGTGTGCGTGTGTGCATGTGCAGGCACGTGTCTCGGTGGGTATGTGTGCGAGGGCACGTGTCTCGGTGCGTGTGTGCTTATATGCAAGTATGTGTGCGTGTGTGCATGCGCGGGCACGTGTCTCGGTGGGTATGTGTGCGAGGGCACGTGTCTCGGTGCGTGTGTGCGGGCACGTGTCTTGGTATGGTTTCTCTCTGTGTGTTTATGCAAGTGTGGTGTGCATGAAAGTGCATGAGTGTCTGCCATCATTCCGTCTGGTGAGTGTGTCTGTGTATGCGTGAGTGATATCCTTGTGATGCTTTGTGAGTGTGTAAGAGGAGGTAAGCAAGGACGACTGTTTTTTTAACAATCAACCACACATCATCAAACATCCGAAGAGATCATCTCCAATATTTTGAAAAAAAGCTTTTAAAAAACCAGCCCTGGGCAATGTTGCTGCCTCAGTTTCTACATCTCATAAGCATGAACTTACTCTGTGCAGATCAATATTCTCGGTATGCCAGCCTTCATCCTGCATGCATATAGAACAAGTCAACGAGTCTAAATTAAACTTTTTTGTTGAGACTTACGCTAAGTAGTGGGTCCTCACCATACTGCAGACCCTAGACACACAAACATGCGAGAAGAAACAAGTGTCACATGACTACCACATGATCATAACAATATTCATAGTCGAAAACACACTCGGGCATGGGACCGTGATAGACGACATGATGTAATAAGGATATTAACGATGCTTATTATTAAGGCATGGCTCATTTCCCTTCTCCATGTAAGTGATATTGATATTTGATTATCGTATAAGAATGTCTTTTTTCTTTTAATGATAGGCTTAAAAATGAATTCAGTGATTGTCTCCAGAAACTGACAAGGTCATCACATCAATAGTTCATCCATCACCTTTCCTTCAAACTCGGTGGATTCCTCAATCTGAAACAATAACAACAACAGCTCAACACTTTCAATATCATTCCTTTATGAACAAAAACACTACCTCATCTTCAAGAGTTTTCCTTGCAAAGTCAACTTTTTCACAAGGAACCGGAGGGGTCACGCTTTCCCATCTCTCAGCTAGCTGGCACGTCTCCTCGGTCTTAGTCTCCACCGACTTGGAGGCGTCTTCAAGGGTGAAGCTGTAAAACTCATTAATATCTACAGAAGAAGTGGGGGGAAAGAAGGGCGGGGTGGTGGTAAAATACCGTAAAAATTACATCTCGACCTAGTACATTCTGTTGTGCTAATGTGCTATAATCACACCTCTTCACCCAAGCAAAAGGTCACACCTGATCCATACTATTCACTATTTGAATAAGGCATTACTCCAGAGTACGAGTCGTGCTTCAGATACATGGCAACAAAGTGGTCTTGAAAAAACTTGAAACAACCAGCATCCACTAAGTGATGATTTCAAAAAGCTAATTCGAATACACAAACTTGCATACAAGGGATGGGCTAGTCGAAAAACACGGAAACATTCTAGCTTGAGCAGTGCAAGAAAAAACTGCTAACATTTGTATGACAGAGAAACGAGTTGAACTAACCTATTAGTGCTTGAAAGAGGCGAGACCGAATAGCTATGATGGCCCTCGAAAGCGCCTCTCTCAGTTCCACATTCTCGGGTGGAAGCTTCTTCCTGTACACCACCAGTAGCTCTAGGGCCCTGTGAGCATCTGCAAGCCAAAGGTACACAATCATGAACCATTGGAAGTATCCCATTGCTTACACAGTCTTCAACAAATCTTACAGCTATGCACTATGTTAATGGACTCCTAAACATATTTGAATATCCAGCTAAGCAACTATTGACACAGTTTTAAACTCTTGCAGCCAACACAGAGCAAGTTAACCACACAAAATGATAAAATAACCTACACCTAGGGATCACACACCTAGGGATCACATCGAGTGAAAAGTACTCACCTTGTTTCCTCACAGGCATTTTGTCTCCAATTTTTTTTACTAAGATTTTTTCTTTTTTAGAACCTCGCTGCAGATAGGCCCGACGAGTAGCAGCACACTCAACACACAGCGGTACAGTCACACCCAAAATCTCAATCCAGACTTTTTGTCCCTCCCCCAGCCGAGTATCCGTCGTACATCCAGACCGGATGCAAGCGTGGCACTTTGAGGGTACATTTGAGAAAATGGCCGACTATCAGCCTAAGGTCAATGTAGCGCATGCCTTTGTCGAATCTTAGAAAAGCTGAATTTGATTTTTTGCTTGGCTGCTGAAAAAAATTGGTTACCAGTATCTGCTACTTCCAGCTCCTTGCATCAACCCGCTCTGGTGCTATGTGCGTGCAAGATGGGAAGGGGACCGCTAACAACAGTCCGACTTTGAAGAATCGGGCTGCACCACAAACCGCACAGTTGCTCTGTACAGGCAACAAATGATTTCCTTGCAGCCAGGAAATTGTGAATCAACATCTCTAAACATGATTGGACCAATATCCTTAAAAGTTACCCGCTTCAGGGTGAATAGGCTATCCACATGTGGGTGAGCGCACGTGATACGTGAGTATTTCTTGGTCGCGTTAATTATTATGCGTCACAACCACGACGAGTAGAATGTTGCTGTGCGGTTGATGGATGTACAAGTACAGTCCTTCTAAATAAGTCAAGCAAACATTTCCCTTTCCAGGAAGTCCAGCTCGAACTCATTTTATTGACACTCCAAAAACACATGCACATACTATAGCACAGCTGTAACCTAATATGTAAGAACATAATAGGCATGATATTCCCATGGAGTTCCCAGGAGGGGAAAGGAGGATGTAGTGGTTATTGAAGTTAAAAGTACCTTATGTGTCTTAGCCAACAAAAGACCTAGGTAGCAAATAGATATTGTTGATGACAACATAATATTATGAATAGCGAACAATTTAGATCAGTAATTGTGCATTGATGAAGATTACTTACTGTCATACATACTGTAAAATAAACAACAATTCTAACCCGTTTGTGTATTGTAATGTTTATGTACTATAATTTGATCCAGAACTATTATGGGCACTTTATGGAAATAAACCAGCACCACTAGGGTAGAGCCAGGAGAGATAAGATGTGCTAGTCAGATCATTCATTTGTGTGTGTGGGGGGGAGGTTGACATTGCCATTTAAAAAGTTAGTCGAATCGATATCGGAAGTACTACAGTACTCAGGCACAGAGTTCTTACTACTGAAATGGAGCAAGGCTTGCTGGGAAGAGGAGAGTAACTTCAAGAAGTATCCAGGACGGCCTTCGAAAGTATTTCAGGCCAGTGACTGCTTTATCACCTGAGAGTCTGTTACCCAGCAAGTCTGTCACCAGTAATGATGCAGTTGTTAATGTGAGCAACACCTTATGTCCAGAATGTCCACTGCCCATGTCTGCTGCCAGTGATATATATAGCTTTGCTCAAGTGAGCAATGTATCTGAAGTTACTTCTTTTGGTAATCATAGCTTTTGCTAGTTTGGATCATTTTAATGTTAATGCCTGTGTCAGTGATTCTGATTAAACCCGCTTAAGATCTGTCTCTAGTTTACAAGAATGTCATGGTGTTGGCTTTTTATTTAAACCACTACAGAATTAGTCTGGTCTTAAGATAAACTATTAAAATATTCTTTCTTTTTCATCTTCGGAGACCTTTCCTTTCCCCAAGGAGTATGTATAGTGCTGGTTGTAACAGGAGTTTTCAGGTGAACTAATTGATTGGTACATAGAAAGGTGTTGGATTGTGAATTCTGTTCTCTGTTTGTAAAAGTAGTACGGAGTTCTAGTTAATATCATGGATCAAGGTACATAAAATAGTGGATCATTCATCCATAATTATTAATGCATGGCAGATGCAAATGCTCTTATCCAATAAGTGGAAAACCCACAGCATAATTGTTGCAGGATGTCTCCCCGAGAACCTACAACCAAACTGGGGGTTCGGTTGACAGTGCTGCCACCAATTGAGGTCAATATGTACCTCCTCAACTCTGTCTGTATTGAGAGAGAGCAACTCAATATTACAATAGTGGTGTGTCAATGACTCACAAGAACTCGAGTTACTTATCCGCATGTATTACAGTGCATTGTGATTACTGGTATAATAAGTGTGCAGGTGACAAACCATGAAAGACTCAAGTTAGCAGCAGGTCATGTCCTGCGACATCCCCCTCCTGTTCTCCTGAGGAGGCTGTTATCGATCCGTTGGGGCAGCTGACTGGGTCTGCGTGTCAGCTCCGAGTCTGCCATGAGTCTGCTCTGGGTCTGCCGTGAGTCTGCCCTGGTGAGTCAGCTCCAGGTCTGCTGTGGAGTCTGCTCCAGTGAGTCTGGGAAACATCGTAAAACTCCATGTAGGACATGAGCTACGATGCCCTCCTGGGAGCAGATTTTCCCAACATATGGGACATATGGGACTTGGGAAGACAGTTCCTCTACCAGGAGGCAATCAATTTTGGTAAAGACACAAGCTCAAAAGCAAGCCGAGGAGAAGGAGCTGCAGGCCAACTTGGACATGGATCCGGATAGCGAGTGGTTCCGACCGAGTGGCAATTGGAAGAGTTATCTGATTCAGAGGGAAAAGAACCATCCGAGCTGAAACAGGATGGGTCACCCAGTTCAGAGGAGGACATGACCCTGCTGGACTCTGCAGGAGTGGAGCGCAGAAGACTCACCCGAACTAAGAAGAGGGAAGAGCGACAACAACACCAGATGGCACTGAAGGAAAGGATGATCCAGGACCAAGGATGGGAGAACGGATCCTTCACTGGCTTCACTATGAGAACAGGCTGACACGGATGAGAGTAGCTGGGTCTTCGGATTTTCTATTCAACTTCTTCTGTATCTCACCATCATCACCACACTTTGTCGCAGGACATGTCTCCTTGAGAGCCTACAACCAAACGGGGGTTCAGGTTGATAGCACTGCCACCAGTTGAGGTCAGCCTGTCTCCTCAACACTGTATTGAGAGAGAGAGAGTAACTCAATATTACTATTTTATGTACTATAGCTGTTTGTCGATGACTGTCTCACAAGAATTCTCTTCATAGTTCTTTAAGCGCATCAAGCAAAGAGGTTTTACCATGATCAACATACCCCATAACAATTGTCTTTAAATTCTCTGGGTTATCTTGCATATCAATGAGAATATTTTCAAAATCTGATTCTTTAACACACTTTACAGACTGACCAAAAGAAGTCATTATTCATTCAGCAGTATCTGCATCAATAGACTGACTACTAGCTGCAATAACTCCAAGCTTCATCAGTCCCCTTGTTACATCTGCCATGTGCTTGATAAGCTTGGTTCCAAAATACTTATCTGATGATTTTTTCGCTAACCATAGATTACTTGTAGCAAACAAAGTGTCATCCATATCAATATAATCGGATTAATGTCCTGCACAAAAAATGGAGTTATTGGACAAATCCCATGGCGATACAGTACTAGCTTACAGTGGGTTGTGATTGCTGGTATATACTCATCAGTGTGCAGGTGACAAGACTCTTAAGTTAGTATATAGCAGGTCGCGTCCCACGACAACCATATAGAAGTCCGTATTAATATTGAGAAAATATAATTCTATGTTATGCCGAGTTTGTGGAAGGGCAACGCCCTACACTTCGAGGGAATAGTAAAAAACCTAATCACAATGGCAACCCTGGGCATTCATTAAAGTATTGGCCATGTATGATCTGGTCCTAAAGGCTCACCTTGATATATAGAGAATGCCACCACATATATATATATATCACCCCATAGTGTAAAAGAAATAATAGGTAAGAGTTGGTGAAACAAAAAGTGCTGAACATTTTTCGATAATGATGATGAAATAAATTTGTCTGATAAAAGACATGTGTTCAATTTGTAGACTCAAACTGCGAAATTAGAGAGGGATTTTTGCAATTTTTTTTTTTGACTAAGGTTACTGTGGTCAAGCAATGTGAAGGACCTTAGAGGACAAGGGTGCGATTGAGCACCCAGTCTGGATGTAAAGAACCTTAGAGGACAGGCATATGATTGAGCACCCTGTCTGGATGTAAAGGACCTTAGAGGACAAGGAATGATGGAGCACCCTGTTTGGATGTAAAGAAACTTAGAGGACAAGCGTATGATGGAGCACCCTATCTGGATGTCAGGACAAGCATACAATGGAGCACCCAGTATGTCCAGTGAGTGGATTGAGCTTCAAGCACTGATATGGCAACAGTCTCCATTAGCTGTATGTACCTATGCAATTGCATGGTTTGAAATGCTGTATACAAAAATGTGTCCATGTTTTCCTTGAAGAGTCCTGACTCAGCTGTTTATTGTAATAAGAGGGTATATATATACCTCTTCCAGACTTGTGCATGGGCCGCAAGACACACTGCATACCTACAATTGCTTCAAGTTTCTTGTTGTAGCATATGAGGTCCTGGGATTGCATAAGGTGAGTCTTAGTACTGACTGATCTTGAATCACACGGAGTAAAGCTACTTCTATGTTATATACTACAACTGATTTTGCTACCTTTGTAACAATAATATATCAATTTCTTTCACATTTGTCTGTAAAAACTACAAGGGAAATCATTAAGCATAGTAATTTACGTTTTGACCTATATATCAGTCATTAAGACAAAATAGTGATGCCGAGCAACATCTTTGAACATGCAAAGCGAAATGGCAACAACTATTGATGTAGAAACCATCAAGCCAGAAGTTGTGGTAGGCAGAGAAATGTTTTCATACCATACAAAAATTGCTTCCTTGCCACTTTGCCTTGTGCCTTCAATAGTAGTATAGACTTTTCCACATTGTATAATAATGATCTACACTGACCTGAATTGCTTCTGTCAGAGCTTGCTTTGTGGAAGCATAAATTTGCATCCAATCATAATGCCAATGCTCCTTCCTCTTGCACTGCTCCTATGAAAAAGTGTGATCAACTAACTTTCCCAAATATTCTTGCTTTATTAAAAATTGCCTGCCCTATCTCTGTCACCTCATGTCAATGTGAGCATAATGCTAGTAGGCTGCCTTCTTCCACAACTACATGCACTATACAATGGTTGAGGTGAGGTTGACCTCGTTAGCTGACTGAGGTGAGGTTGACCTCGTTAGCTTTGGTGCTATCCATTACATTGATTTAAATGTGGCAGAGGACATTAGTAGCTGAAGGTGGGTGTGGCTATTTAACTGTGAAGACCAATAAAATCAGCCTTCTCAATAATCAACTTCAATTTTTATTCACTCAACGTTTCGACTAGATGCTCTAGTCTTCATCAGGAATAATGTGATTTCCAGTGGCAATGAGCATCCAAGGGTTTTGGGGGTCGCATAATGATAAAATAGAAAAACCTTGCAACCACAATCCCCCAGGAACCCAAAGACTTCATAAGGTGCCAATGGAGTTAAACACTAACATCTACCAATCCTTAGCTGATCTTTTTTTCCTAAGATCTACCCAGGGAGATTGCCTAACATTCTAGTGGACTAGAATATAGTAACTGTAATTTTGAACTCCTGCAATACCTATATATCTTTTATATGTTTTTTTGCCATGTATTGCCTATATAGCACATCAGCATTGTTAGTGTGTATCCCATAAAGGGATGTGAAACTACCCAGTTTAGTCACATCGCCATAAAATTTTCACACTTACTGGGGTGTCCAAGACAGGAAGTGTTACCTCTCCCAGTCTCGACCACCCCAGAGGTGTAAAAATTGAAAGAACCACACCTTGCATCTATTACACCTAGAAGTAGGAATAAGACTGCTCGCTTGTGAGTGCCCATTCCTTTACTGGTGCAGTGTTTTATGTTGCAAATATATTGCCCGTGCATGTTATCTTACCATTCTGACTTTTGTTGCATGTATAATTATATCTTGTTATGCTCCAGTTTCTTGTCATTGTTCAGACGCATAATAAATTTCATCAATACAATTAGTAAATATTGTATTGTAACTCTGTAGAACTTATTTTTACTATATAATCATTGTTTTACATTGTAGGATTGTTTTGCAACACTTCAAGTGATATGAATCGATCCATTTGTTCCCATGTTTATCATTATAAAACCCTGTATATACGCCTAATCATCTTAGGTAATAATGTCATTAATTATTCTGGTTGCTAAAAGTGTTCAGTACTAATGCTGTTTCCTCTCTATACTGCCACAATCATTGATCCAGGTATCTACAAGCTCTGACTTGTATAGAAACTCATTATTGGTGAAGGCTAGAGCATCTATTCAAAACATTGAGTGAGCAAACTTAAAGTTGATTAGGAAGTCATTGTATTTGCCAATTGAGTTCATTGAGAGTAAACATGGTAAGAATAATATTTGGTTAATTCTGGCAACTTCTTAAAAGGCTGTTCAATATGGAGAGGAAAGAAACAAGGCAAAATGCTTTATTAAAATTTAAAAAAAGTTCAGTTGACTTGTCACTGCAATCAATGGAAGATTTGAAGTATTTTGAATTGTGTTGAATTGACTTATGGTGCATGAGTTATGGGGATGGAAGAAAAGGGCTAGATGAGTTTACCTTTTAAAATAATAAACACCAAATATAATATAAGTAGGTGTGTCATTCTTTTAAAAGATACAGGGTCTACATTGGTGAATTCTTATTTCCTTTCACTATTCTGCTAATAACATCTAGACCATCTAGCCGACATCAAGTGTAATTGGTCTTGGTGTGAGTAATAGTGAATCTGATTCTTCACGTTTTCTGCTGCAGAGAAATGAATGGGGAGTGTGATGATCCACATTTCAAAATGAACAGCAACTCTCCTAATAACCGAGCTCATATTGCATCCGAAACCTATACAGCATCTTCTTAACTGCCTGAGTAAGAGTGGTTTAAGCAAGTATTAGTAAAAAATAAAAAATAAATAAGAACTCACAGCATCCCTTGCTAATGTCACTAACTGCAAAAAAACACCTGTAGAAAGTGTTTTAAACCTTGAGATTCATTTTCAAGGATCAGTTATGTTTCTATATCTTCTCCCCCTCCATCCTTATGAAACTTGCATACTATAGATCTATTCATAGAACTTTTGATACCACAAGACTCCAAATGTTCCAATACACATCCACGACTGATATTTTTCTAGATTGTGGGGATGAAGTAAGAACATTGCTTTTTTGATGGTTCAATTAAGAGCCAGTGTGTGCAACTTTTACTGTCCTTAAAGGAGGCTGTAGCTGCATAAGTCAGCAAAAGGAGCAGAATATGGTGTGTGCCAATTGCTATGTAATAGACAATGTGGTACATTTATATAGTCAACAACAAGACATGGCATGTTGTGATATGTGTATATAGTGTACTAATAAGAAAATAAACCCCTGGAGACCACGAAGCTCTGACTTGATGTAGTCCTTCGCTGCTCAATTATAATATACAGAAAACAAGTAAACAAACAAACAAGAACAACTTGAAACACATTTTGGCGGCTTTAATAACAAACAACTATGTTGGATTGACCTGTTCAAAAGAGAGAGAGAGAGAGGAAGGAACCAAGGTTGTTGTACCCATGTAGATGACAACCAGTAAGTGACCCATTACTATTTAAAATCATGTACACCAATATTATGGTACTGTGCAGTACGAGGATTGATTTTGATGGTAAAGGTTTTTCTAACTGGTTGTGGTCTACGTGAGAACAGCCTAGTAGTTTTTTTTTTAACTGATTATTTTGACAGTAGGCAAGAAACACGTTGGCGATCCTTTACCTACATATACATGAATTTATTTTTTAGTAGTATAATATTAGTCTTCGTTATTAATAGGTGCTATAAATGTTTGTAGTCTAGATTGCTAAATTCTTGTTTCATTTGTTATATTTTAAGGGGGTCCACAGATCAAAACATTCTCAATAATCAACTTGAAATTGTATTCTCTCAACGCATTCCTGATGAAGGCTAGAGCATGTAGTCGAAACGTCGAGAGAATACAATTTCAAGTTGATTATTGAGAAGGTTATTGTAATGTTATTATGTCAACCGAGAGTTTATTAGAAGTTACAAAAAAATGTAACTGCCATAACTTTTTTCTTTCTTATGTGGATATCAAATTGTTGCTTCCAGTATAAGTTACTATGTGATGCTTTTAAACCTTATTTACATATTGATTGTGTTGTACCACAGGATAGAGGCTTGGGCCCTTCACTATACTCTTTCCTGTATTCATCAATAACTTAACAAATACTCATCAGATTACCTGTTCACAGATAAAACAAAACTCGTACAGATCATGTCTATACTGTAACTCGATCTTGGCACTTGTAAAAGATATCAAATGTGCATTCCACAAAGTTAGACTGTTTGACTCGTGTTCTGGTAGCAAGATAAGGTTCATTTCTCTTCAGATATTTCCTCTAATGTCCTGTACTGGATGGAGCATCAGGATATTGTTTCTAGACAAGTGTCTAAGTATTCCAATTATACATTCAACTTCATAACTTTCTCGAGAAAGAACACCAGATTGTTGTCCAGGTATTATTGCATCTTTGGAATTGATTAAATCTTACAGAAACTCAAGTTGAAAGGGAATATTTCTTAATCTAATTTGACGAACCAAACCATCAATTGGAATGTCCATTCTCTCACTTGACAGTCACTTTCATCGACTATTATTGGCTACCTGTTATTTAATGCTTATCAAATGTAGGGATGGAGCTTCCCGAGTCTCAACTCTTAAGACTCTGCATTGACCATGCCCATCTTCATGTTTTGCTGTGAATATTATTATATATATATATACACTGTTATTCAGATGGATCATGAATCACGTGCATTTGTTGTGTGAAACATGTTGCCAGTGAATATGGTTGTGCTGCCATTTTTTAATTTGCCCCGATGAAGACCAAAGTATTTTGGTTGAAATGTTGGCATTATAAACAAAAAAGTGGATTGACAGAGTGAAATGAAAGTGATAGATAAAGGTTTTAAGGTTTGCTCTTCACTGCTATATATTTGGTTTGTGGAATTCTTGCAAAACAAAGCAAAAACACTCCCTGGTGAAACAATTTCTATCAGCTCACGGACAATATCAAGTTTTTCTGCACACAAACTGAGATTACATTACAGAGAGACCATTGACTGACTACCCATCCAAAAATGGCCGTCTGCACCAATCAATTTCTGTCTTCACTTGGTATATATATAGGTGACGCTACAACAGTGTATCACTGGAATCAGGTGTGAGAGAAGCCAAAGTGATAAAACCAACATTAATATTTCCACCCAAAATCTTTAGATTGTTATGTACACCCAAGATGAACTGAACATGATGCATGTGCACATCCACAAAAAGTATAGCCCACGTCATTGAAATCTCACTCCAACCAGTTTACCAGAGCTGGAACCCTGTTAATAGGGCAATGGAGGGTGGGTGTTGCTGACTGGTCTAGCAAGAAATGATCGAGAGGAATCTGTTGATGTCTGGTCTATGAAGGAGGACTTATGTTGGTGGATGCAGTGTTGCCAGGTCTGCAAATAGGTCTGATATTTAAATCCTATTCCTGGACTACAGTGGGTTATCGATTGCATCTGCAACTCTATGGATTGCTGTAGAGGTGTTCCAGATTATGCATGCTAATTAATGCATGCATAAAAAGATCAGTATCTTTAGACAAGATCTCATTTTGCTGCTAGATAGTGCATGACCACGGACTACCCTATGTTGAGTAGGTTCAGCATCAATCCTTCGACATCAGATCAATACCTTGATGGTATATATAGATGACAGTATAGCTCCTAATGTTCCACTAAAGCTGAAAAGAAAGAAATACTGCTGGTAGAAAGAAGTGGGAGCACAAAATGAGTTCATTCTCACACTCACATAAGAGTGACTGTAATGGCTATAGCAATATATGTGACAAGAACCTTTTGTCTGGGAGTACAAGGGGTTTGAAAGACATAAGGAGTGAATATCGAGAGCTAAATTCAGCTGGCTAAGTCCATTGTGAGATGACAAATGCTTGAGACTTGCGGTAAGGGTTTTCATACAGGATGCTAGGGCAGATACAGTCTGTCACATAATTCTGGTAGAACATCTTATAGACCACTTAACTGGTTTTCTTAGTCGAGCTTCCTGATAGAAAAATTTGCAAAATTGGTCAAATATTTAAGAAAATAGTCCACACCTGTTGTAAAACATGCCATTACTCGAGTTCCTCATAAAAACATGATTTTCATAGGTTACTCTCTCACCTCCTTTTACCATCTTGATGGATGAATGTTCAGATAGCAGCATTACAAAATGTGAAGGGACTGTAATCAGAACTAGCAATGTATCTACTCTGACAGTTATAGCTAGCTTTTGGGGCTTACACCCTACTCGAGGCTAATGCCAGTGACTTGTTTGAATGCATGGATTTCTACAATACAGACGTACGAGAAGTTGAGGATGGAACTAATGCTAGGGAAGTGCAGTGCTGTTGAAAGCAGTTCAAGGAAAGACAGACTAATCTATATGTGATCCATTGCATTTGTCACGTATCACATCTAATGATAAGTGATGCTATATCTTGCATATCTTCATGCTGAAAACCTTTACTGGTGGTCACACCATAGTTGCAAAAAGAGTAGATGAGCTACATTATTTCAGGAATTGCTTGAAAGTAGAAAGTCATAGGATGCTTAAGGGAGTAGACATTAGGAGGCTCAACCTAGGCATGTGTCAATAGCATCATTGAGTAATATGCTCCCCTTGTCTTGAATCCTCAAAAATGCCACAAAAAGAGGAACAAAAATGAGGATTATCAGGGAGAGATTTAAGAAGCTGATATGAAAGCATCTTTTTCTGAGTAATGTTCTATTCTATTCAGTGTTACCAAACGTAACTTACTTTTTCAATCTTCATCCCCCCACCCACCCACCCACCCCTGTGCAAATATTCTTCAAATATTCTTTGTCTCTTCTTCTTTTGTGTGTTCAAGTTGTTAGCTAATCTTTCCACACTGAAACACAAACTTTAGCATTGATGTTGTATCTACTTATATATACCCTGCAGCAAAGACTTTGCTGCAGGGTATATAACCGGTTGGGAGTAGCCAACACTCCAAGAAATGTGGGAGGAATTCCACATTTACTTAGGTTGGACCTGTGTTGTATCCCCATTAACTCATTTGCACTTTTTTCTGCCATTGCCAGAACAGAGATGATTCCGTGTCACCATTGTGGTCATGGCTCATCTGATCCTGGTTGGAGGTTCTTAGAGGAATTTTTATGCCTTGCGATGAAGGATTTATTGTTAATTTTGTTTTCCCGGCATTTTAACCTTCCTCCTTTGGTGAGTCAAATGGTCGGACATGATTAAAAAAGCTTCTCCTGGATTTCTGCCTTTTTGTTGCTGGTCACACTCCATAAAGTGAGTGCCACTCATCGCTGATCTGCTTGACACTTTCTGTGCTAGCAACTGTCCTTCTGATGTCCGGCAGGGCAATTCCAGCAAGAAAGTAGAGATTATTGACATTAGTAGGTCTCAGGCATCCAGTGATGAGGCAACAGGTGTTGTTTAAAGTGGTGTCTAGTTTTCATCTTGCATGGGTAGGTCTCTCCCAGACAGCACAGGCATATTCTTCTATTGAGTAACAAAGGGCTAAGGCTGACTGCCTAAGGGTTGGTGCATTTGCTACCCACTTCATGTTGCAAAGGTTTCTCAATTGAGCCAAGACACTGCCTCGAACAAGTCCATTTCATTGACAGTGACAGCAACTCTGGTTTCCATTCATGATTACGAAGAACTACCTGACTTGAACAGGGTTCCTTTGAGCAGGGTTCCTATTATTAGATCTGCCAAAGCCAGATTATTTGTAAGATTTTCGTTAAAAGCAATCAATGATTAACAGTATCATAGGATCCAGATAGATCAACAGACACAGCACTAGTTATTAACCTTTTTTTTTTAACCCATTTTCGATAGGTAAGATTTAAATGGTGGATTTGCTGGGTCGAAATCCAACCGGTTGTGGAATGAGTTGTGGTTTGACAGCTGTTGCAAGTCAATTTAGCAGAAGATGTAATTTGTAGAGGTGACACAGCAAGGAGAGTGGTCTAAAATTCTTTACAAAAGTCAGATTTTTCCTTACCAGGTTTGAGAAGAGTGATGACTCGGCTTTTTCTCCAACCTTAGGGATTTACTTCTTTCCTATGATGTGTTTTACAGTTGAAGAATCTATTTCTGCATTAGAGGACCAAAGTGCTTGATTTCTTCCATGAACATTTCATCCAATTCAGCTGCTTTGCTGGTATTTAGAGCATCAATGCACAGTTCCTTAACTCTTTTGGTTAATGCAATCGTCAAACTTGAGGTGATAGTTTGTCTGGTTCATTTTCAGCTTGGATTGCCTGCTTTCCTATTGCTGACTGTTTGCAGAGATATTAGCTATGGTGTCATCCCTTTTGGTTCTTGAGGAACATTGCTGAACTTTCGAATAAGATTTCACACCTTTTTCTGCTGTTTTAGACATTCTGTTGATTCGACTATCTAGGTTTCTCCATTTGCAGTGTCATTGTTTAGACAAGAACGTCATGTGATTCTCTCCTGCTTAGAAGGTGTCATCAGCAAATGGATCTGTTTGCTTCTTGTAGTTGTTATTAGTGTTTAGACATGGGGTATATTCAGTGTAACACCCCTGAGGGATATTCTATCTGGCAGGGTTTTTTGGCAAGCATGTTGAACTTGTCGTAATTGCCAGGTATTGCCTCAATAGTGGGGATTTCCTTTTCTAAGTCTTCTGTGAAAACAGCCAGTTAAAGTTGAAGTGGTGTGTTGGAAGGGAACTGTTGCAGGTGTTAGGCACCATGCTTACGGGGTGCTGTGTGTTTGGAACTGGGTCTAGTATAGACTGTTTACTTAATCCAGCGATCTTATAGCTGACAAATTCTAAATCTGAATCTTATCCAGCCTTCCAAACACGTGCTCTTAAAGGACTTTGGCAGTCTAGATATGTTTGACATTTCAGCGGCATCACTATCTAGGTTGTTTTCTTTACAGCCCCACTGAGTGCTGGCTACTAAAGTTCCCTATGCTGGTTTTGCCTGACGGTGGTACTCCGGGCATGCAAAAAAATTGTGAGTGGTGGTTTATTGTCAGAGGTGATGGAGGCTCCTTCAGCATTCAAAGAGTTCTAACTGTCAACATTGGCTTTAAAAAAAAAGAGCTCCATTTTGGGTAATACATTATCATCACCTCCTGTTGTTGGGTGACATCACTGCATATAGCTTACCTTTTGCTTGAACTTGAGGTATTGTAGAATTGTGGGTAGATTATCTGACAAGGATCGTGACAGGAACGCTTCTACCTTTGTCTTAAAGGAGATATGACAACTCTTATCTCATCTCCCCAATAAGCTCATATTCCTCACACATCCAATCTGTTTTATGTGTTGTTGACATCAGTAATGAAATCAGAAGCAAGATGTGATCTCACAATAGGTTTAAAGGGAGTATTTGAGAGTATTGGAAGATGAATTGTTGGGTGCTGCAGATTTGACTAAGTTTTACCTGCATGTTCATGCATTTTTATAAAAGCTAGTCATGAGATAGTTTCCATTTGATTATCTCGTCGTCATGAATATCGCCTGCTGGACCTAACAAAGAGGATGACCTACTACAGGAATGCTCAGAAGTTTTATAGAGTGCTTCTCTAAGAATTTGCATTATATCGAACTACACCTTTTTTAACCTGACATTCTGATAATACTAGTGTGCATATTTTTATTAATTGAATAAAGTGTAGGGAAGTCATTTGAGTTGCTCTTAGACTTTAAGTGCTTACTGTGTATTCCTCTTGGGAATGCTGATTCAGAGAGGATCTTCTCTTGCCTTTGCCCGATCACAATTGATCATCATAGCTTATTCAGCTTGACATGTCAACAATTGAAGCATACGAAACTTAATTCACATTGCAGATTGTAGAAGTTAAGAACCTACTCGTTAAAGCTATAAGAAAGTTTACACCCAGATCAGAATTGGCACCAGCAGGACCTGTACTGTCTCCAACATGTCCTGCATCCAGTCATTACTATGGAACTTGTCATGCGCCTCAGCTTTTAAAATCTGAGGTGTCATGTTACACCGTAACAAGGTTCTTTATTGTGGCAGTGAAGTCAACAAGTTTTTTGGGGTTGATTTATTAGTGCTGTGTCATGATGGCTTATCCTGAGGAAGTTGTCATTTATTATTGGATTTAAATGAGCGAAATTTCTTGATTTTTGGGTTTGCAAACATAGAATCACTGAAGGAGGGAAGGAGGAGAGGATTGTGGTTAAGTCTTTGTTAGATAGATCTAAGTCTTTGTTGGGAATGATGCTATTAACAAAGATTAGCACAATCCCCTCCTCCTCCCCTCCTTGAGTGATTTTAGCTCAGGGGAGTGATATGTGGATTTGTAGACTTACCTTTGGGTGTGTCAACAATAGAGGTGGTAGTGGCCATTTCATTCATGGCCAAGGTGCCCCCAGTCAACAAGGATGATAGAGAGAGAAAGCGGTCATCCTTGCTGAAGCAATGTTGGCCCCTCCAGTTTCAAGAGGAGTCAGTGGGTATGGTAGCGCTCCAGCAATCTGGGACCCATCCATTCCTGAGTCTGAAGGGGAAAGCATGTTGGGCTATGCGAGATCACAGTTGGTATTTGAACACTTATTGATAAGGTAAGTTCACTTTACCCGTTATACTGCATTTAGACAACTGGAGAAAATGGATCATCATAATGTTAGCCACTTTAAAAAAAAATGCTATTAAAAGATCTGAAAGGATTTTCACATGCGGTTTCCGTTTTTCTTCATGTTAAATGATAGCTACCTGTGTCCACTCATTGGATAAATGCATAGTTAGTATATACCACAAGTGCATTATTTAGATGCCTTCGTTTCCTCAATGCTGAACAATGTGATAGCAATGCTTTGGTTAATATATAATCCAGCGAGCCAGAGACATCATGAGAAGTGGAAGTAAACATACTTTACAATAACCTCAATAATCAGCTTGAAATTGCCTTGACGTTTTGACTAGATGCTCTAGCCTTCATCAGATGCTAAGACTCATATGAGGTCACATCATCCTATCTATGTCAGAAGAGGAGTGCTTGTATGATAGAGCCAGGAGAGTAGTGGCTGAGAAGGAAGACCTATGGAAGGAAGAACATCATTTGAATAGGGTTTTTATAGAGAATGGTAATCCGCAAGCCTTCATCAACCTTTCATCTGATACATTTCTAAAAGCAGAAGAAAAATAAGTACACCAATACAGGCAATGAGGGGTCTAAAAAGAAGGAATCCTATAGTAGTGATTCCTTATGTAGCGGGGATGAGTGAAGACATTAGGAGTGTCTGCAGGAAGTTCAACATCAAAGTTGTTTTCAGATTGGAAAGAACTCTGAGGACACCACTGAGCAGAGTGAAGATGTTTTTCAAGCTAGCATAGCACTCATGCATTGTATACTGCATCCCTTGCAGCAGTGGGAACTACTATATAGGGGAGACCAATAGAAGACTGGAGACCAGAGTGAAAGAACATCAAGTTATCTGCTAAAAAGTGTGCTAAAGAGAAATCTACAATTGCTGAACATGCATGGGATAAAGGAAGCCACCATCTTAGACCAGGCCAGAAGACAAAAGGAACTGCTAGTGAAGGCGGCATTGCACATCAGCCTAGCACTCAAGTTTGAGTGTTTCAATGGAGATTGTAGAATGGACTTGCCTGGCTGCTGGGAGACTACTCTCAAGAGCTTAAACTTGAAGCCACGACGGTCATCATTTTTTCTGTGTTCAGTTATTTATCATTCCTTGTTGGTGTTTACATGTCTTTATTTATATACTAGTATTTATTTTTCTTATTATCATCGTCATCATCATCGTCATCGTCGTCGTCGTCGTCATCATCATCATCATCATCATCATCATCATCATCATCATCATCATCATCATCATCAT
The DNA here is from genome assembly GCA_028752905.1 of Cladorhizidae sp. MBARI D1340-BT2. Taxonomy (NCBI): domain Eukaryota; kingdom Metazoa; phylum Porifera; class Demospongiae; order Poecilosclerida; family Cladorhizidae; species Cladorhizidae sp. MBARI D1340-BT2. Next base: position 14,983,375 of record JAQNBH010000006.1, on the reverse strand, counting down.
CATCATCATCATCATCATCATCATCATCATCATCATCATCATCAAGGCTGAAAACGTGTGGCTGCTTAGCTTGTATATGCTAGCACTGAATTCAGTTTGCTGAGCATGACACTTGCTGTAGCATTTGCATACCCTATGACATTCTCCCATGAAATTCTATGTTCTTTATTATTGTGTTCAGTGCTTCAAAAACACTTCTCTGTTATAGCAACATTGTATATGGGTGCTAGAAATTGTGTCACAACAACAAAGTTATTTCTTTCCACTTGATCATTACCCCCCATCACATGAGATGGCTAAAGGAGCTGAATGGCATGCATTAACCACCACATCTCTTATTGCAGGTTCCAAGGCATATATGGTGATGACAGTAGTCTCTGTCCTCGAACAAGACAGACCTCAGCAAACTTGTTGCCAAGAAACATGATGTTTGTTAAGTGAGAAAAATTATTTACAACAAGGAATGGCAAGTTATGCTCTGCAATGAACTTTGCAAAGTAATTTGCCATTGTTTGGCCTTCTATGCTGCAAGAGACAACTGGGCTTTCATCTGGCTAAGCAGATTTGTGTGCTTAGTTGTCTTCAGGTGATGCTCTACCTCATGTTGTCCTCCTCCAGTGATACAAATTCCCGCATTACATGCAGGGGAAAATACATACCTACCTCCTTTCATACTCGAAATCTGGACCATTCAGCCTGGTATTTGTTGGATTTTTTCACAGATAGTCATATATTTACTACTCCATCAACAAATTAGCACATACTATAAATATGGATGCAATTTCCTAATTCGAATTCAGTGTGGATGATGTGGTCAGGCCTTCAATCTCTTACATTCTTTACTAGTAGTTAAACTAGTAATTATGTTGTTCTGTTGAGCCTTTAGCCATCACTAAATATATACAAACAATAAATGACAATGACTCCTGAGGAAAAACCATGAACTAACTAATTAATAATGGGAGTTTGTTTTGTGATTGTGATAGGTGAGTGGGAGAAGGGGGGGGGGGGGAGAGGTGCCAAAGATATAAAGGCATGGGGCCCTAGGTGCCAAACATCAAGTATTTTCTCTTCTCCCACCACTTGAGCACATTTTCCATTATCTTTACAACCATATTATGACAGCGTGGAAAAGTGATGGGTTGATAATTATAAGAAATTATATAAGTTAAAGGACAGACACCAAGAGCTGGTGGAGCCGGACTAAATTATGAGGGTATATATATGTCATAAGACCAATCTGTATTACATAAATTACATGTACGACAGGGACAAAGGTGGTGAAAGGAACAGAACAAGAAAGTACTGCCAGAAATAATGAGAGAGCATATGTTTTATTGAGAGAAACCTAAGTCGATGGGATATAGTGAGTTCCATAATGAGACAATAGATAAATAGAAGTGATGAGATTTAGAACACTGACAGAAGTTGTACTTGAGCTTGCTGGAAGAAGAAGACCTGGTACAAGATGAATTAAAAGAAATGAAGTTGAAAATATTAAAGTTATCTGATCTGTTCTTTATTGAGTTAACTATGAAAAGGATGTACCTGCCAGTACATAAGTGGAAATAATTAGTAATTAATCTTGACTTGTAAGCTGACAAAAAGTCATTTAGGTGGCTTGTCATTGAATTATTTCTAAGGTATGATGTCATTGATGAGACATGGCCTCCAGATCCGGGAGCAGTAAGTTAATCACTAATGTGATGTAAAGACATTTCTTTCAACTGAGTTAGAGATATAGAGGCACTTATAGTGCTTTGTCAGATTGCATTGCTCTAGCCATCTGGCCCTAGCATAGCTGATGACCTAGTAGAGTACTGATCTGTGCAATCATTATTGATGTCACCATGAAGTTGTAATGCTTGGATAGAGGGAAGACCACGCAGAAGCTGACAAGAACTTGTTAATAAACACACTCTTGAATATGCTCTCCATCATTAGCATATCACACTTCTATTGACACTATGCATCAGTTACCCTACCTATATTTAGCCCGTTCTTTCTGTGCAGAGAGTGGCAGTGCATGTGCTTACCTTACCAAGATTGATAATAGCGTATGCATTTTTTTCATTTAAAAAAATTGTGTATCCCCGCCATGATTTTAGCATGTCGATGAATGTCAGAATGAAACTCCACGATCCCTTCCTATCAGCTACTCATCATGCAACCCATTCCCACTTTCCTGTGCAGCTAGTTTTCGTTCCTCTAGCTTCAAATCTGCTGCTTTTTTCTCGATCTTTCTCTTCAGTAGACAACCATTCCAGGTTTACATAATACTTTATTTAACTCATTACTTACCTGGGGGGGTCAAAAGTACCCTACTGCAACAAGAGTTTTTGAAAACGATGCTACTGTAGCAGTTTTTATCATAGGGAAATGTTTAACATATAATTAGATAGCTTACAGTCGATATTGAGTTTGTCTATGGTTAGTATATAAGATTCTCGAGTGAAATGGCTAGGAATACTTTCACGGCTAAAGAAGTGATAGCCTTCCTGGAGAGTGACGAGGAGTGGAGTGAATTTGAAGAGTAAGAAAGTGTGGACGGCGATCAAGAAGTGCCAGAATATATCAACTCTCTAGTAGGATTAGCAGACGTTGTTTCTCAGTTCTGGACTCTAGCTTTGTTCAAGAAGATGCTGAAACTGCTACTCAAGACTCCATGCTCCTTTCAAAATGTGGTCAAAGTTATGCAATATTTATCGTTGCTATGGTAACTATAATTTAAGTTTGGATCATGCAGTATCATATGATATATATATTACCTATACTAATTCCCTTTAATTTCAAAGATATAGTCATTTTTAACGAAAGGGTCAAATTTTCTATATTTATAATGGTAGGTAATGAGTTAAAGGCAGGTGACCATATGTATTTTTTCAGGTGAACATAATATGGTGAATACATAGATAGATACATATATACATTGATAAATAAATGTACCATGCCAAGTTTTCCATCCAATTCCTAAGTTAGGGCTCACTTCTCCTGGCAATTAATCGTTGAGCAAAGCAATCCTCAGGAACTTGCATGGAAAACTTTGTACTTCCCCGCATGGTTTTCTGGCCGACATGTGCTGGCTATATTGTTATGTATTCACTGCCTTTCATGCACAAACTAATACTAGTAAAGAATGCAAGCATTGAGTTGTGGCTGAAGGTGTGATGGAGAAAGATATATTATTCTTAGCATGATGAAAGTTATATGACAAATTGTTAATGGGAAGTGGTTACTGAACTAGAAATGATCAGGGTAGTATATTTAAATGTAATCACAGTACAGACCTCATAAAGTCCATCATTGGAACAAACTATCCAGCAAAGAATTAATGGTTATATACAAATTTTGGGTATTAAAAAAATTAATATTGAGCAAACTCTTAGTTGACTTACTGGTGTATATATAGTGGATAATAATAGCTTTCTCTATATCAACCTAAATTTGCTCACTTGATGTTTGGGCTAGGAGCTCTTGCCTTTATTTGCTTACTCGACATTTCAGCTGTCGCCATAAGCCTGCTTTGTGGCAAGTGATCTGCTTATATTTATTATGGATGAAAGTACAGTCAATACATTCATATATAGAGAGAATACATTAATAGACAAGACAACAAACATTTACAAGACAATTTATGTATCAATAAATTATAATGTACACCATATTTTTTTAAAGCAGTTCTTCATAGGTAAAGGGTCCTGTATATAAATATTTTCTATTAATTTTTTATTTTATTATGAAAAATAAAACACATATTATGTGTTTTATTTTTCATTAAAAACACACAAATACAATTTCAAGTTGATTATTATTGTAATTTTGTCTGATTGTATTTGTCTGAGTCTAACAGCCACCTACAAGAAGTTACTCAGTAGCAATCGTAGATGTTATTTATATCTATATACCATGTTTATTACTAAAGTATACACACATGCCTATATATGTATTACTACATACACAAGACACAAGACACATGCTTCCTAAGTAGTTACCTGGTTTTGTTGAAGGTATGTTTTATTTACTATTGTGACAAGAACTAATCATTTCTTGGTATGATGACATGCAACATGCAACTGCTTGCCGGCTCGACTAGAATCGATATTGCACATACGTACACATGCATGTTTATTGCATTGGAAACCTTTTACTGGCAATTTAGAGTCTTTTGGTAGTAAAATTATGATGAATGGAAGCAAGTTATGTGTGGGAAATAGTAAATTGATAAGCAAGATCTTGAAATGAGTTGCATGGTCTTTTGGGGTGCTTTCACAAATGTTTCAAGCACGCTGCAAGTGCTTTTGGAGTTAAAATATGGCGTTTCCCCCCCATTTTTTGGTGCATTTTGGGAGTCAAGGCATGGGAACTCATCTCTCTGGATGAGCCGGCTCCTCACCTGAGCTACTGATGTTTAATGGATCATCCAACTTTATTAACTTCGATATATATCCATGATATTTATTTCGGTTTAAATAAATACAATTTGGGGGGGGGGGGGGGGGGAGTGCACCTTACTGCCTGATATGTTATCTGCAGCAGTACCAAGTTTTCCGTCATATAGATTATGGCTTCACAGAACATTATGACATGAGAATATAGGCTAAGTAGGAGAGTGCTGGATATCTGATCTGAAATACAGTCAGTAGCCACAGGAATGTGTAAAAATAATAAAATTTTAAAAAGAGAAGAAAAAGTGGCACAACAAGAAATTAGGAGAAATTAGGAGAGGGTAAAAGTGCAACACCTATTACAAGTGGAAAGTGCAAGTGTTACAATTTTCAATGAATTACAGAAATCTTCTTATTCTGAAGTGACGAGTGTATTTGAGGGAGGCCGTCTTGGAAATCTCTGAAAATAGAAGTGATTAGTTGCACTCGGATATGGAAGAATTTGCAACTTATGAGTATATACTCTCAATGAACTCTCAGTTGATTAAAATCACCTTCTCAATAATCAACTTCAAATTTTATTCACTCAACATTTCAACTAGATGGACTAGAGCATCTAGTTGAAACGTCGAGTGATTGAGAAGGTGATTTTAAACTTATGAGTAGTAGACACAAACAATACCAAATCGTTTTTGAGGGATTGAACAAAAAAATATTGTCTTTAAGGATTCTCTTTAAATCAGCTAGATGCAAACGTTTGAAATACTTCAGTCTTCATCAGGGCAAATTAATAAAACGCCGAAACAATGCAACGCATCCACACTCGCAACAACCTTAAGTTGAGCAGATGTAACTTGCAACAATTTGCCCGACCGAAATGTCCAGAACAAAAGACGCGGCAAGGCACTTCAGACTATAAACCCTTTACCGATTCCTATGGTTTGCTGTAGCAAATTGGGTAAGTAGTTGCGACTACTGTGGAGAGCGGAACACATGGCCAATAACGTGAGAAGAAGAAAGTCTAGGAGGAAGCCTTCAGCGTTCAACGTTCAGCGCAGCAAGAGGATGAAGAGAAAGATTAATAAGAAGAAGTCGAATAGTGAAGGTCAGTTTGCAAGACTTAAGACATTTACTACCCTGACTCTTGCGAGCACAGTAAAAGAAGTCCAGTCAAATATTTTTGTTATCCCTTCATTGGACGATTTCATGCCAATCTAAACGGGTGGTAATCTCATTAAAAAGTGTTGCTAACGGTCCATTAGGCACTAAAACTCTGAAGGCAGTTAACATGGTAAAGGGTCTTCTAATAAGTTGCATGACCTAACCACAGTCCCTCCCCACAATGATTGCTATGATTGCTAGTATTTGGCATGCCTTGCTTCTCTATCTCTCTCTCTGCTGGTTTGCTAACTCCTGGTCATTCATCACGATATAGCAACCAGATTTCCTCATGACATTTGCATTCCTGGTAGGAAATCTTTTAAATGTATAAATTTTGGTCAGATTATAGTATGCTGTTATCTTGTATACATCCAAAATCAGTTCATGATGCAATTGGATTCTCCCACACTTGCTTTCATGTTCAAAACAAACAAGGGCACAATGGTGATCACATGGGCCTCGTGCTGGCCACCAATTTCACTTATCCGATAGAGGGACAATATCACAGCACTTGCAGATACTAAGGATATCCATGGATTATAGGCAAGTAGGTGTTGACCGTAAGCTTACCCAAGTTTCAAACTAATGTAGTCCAGGTAATAATGTAGTCCAGGTAAGTTCAAATCAAATTATATCATCCTCAAGTAGACCGCACCCTCGATTAGCCTAAGTTCACTCTTGACAGATGAGCGCTCCCATCTATACCTGCATTGCAATGGGCATGCTTTTAAGTGAAACTGACGGCACATATAGTTTTCCAATTGAAATCTGTGAGCAGAACAGTTGAGGGGTATCCATCTGCAGAGCAACCAACGAAGGAGCCATCAATTGCTTTAATAGCCGTGAAATTTCTGTTGAGACAAATGACTCAGAACAAACATGACTGCATCCACTGCCAGTATCGGCAGGTAGCAGGCAGTACAGCGGCAGCTATTGCCAGTGCAACGACCGAACAACACAGTGCAGACATGGAGAGGCTTATGGTGATGGATTGGAAGAGGCTAGTTCGCTGTGATCAGTAAAGACGAGCTATTGTTCATCAACCAATACCACCATTGTTCCACTTAATACCACCATTGTACAACCTAATACCACCATTGTACCACTTAATACCCAACAGCAATGGCAGCATCACAACACACACAAAACTATCTTTATATTATGCACATACCCGCACTTTATGGTAGACAATTGACAATTTGTGCACTCCCTCAAGCAGTGCATGCAACTATTTAGACAACTCATCAATTTAATAGTACACATGCAGTCTTGTCGAGAATATGGTATTGATTAATTTTCAATGTTCAATAGTCTTTGTTAGTGATAACTTGAACTTATTTTACCTTCAAATATGGATTTTTCTTCCCAATTACTCCTGCTGGGGACCCTCAGGATGTATTTTGATCTCTACAAATTCCAGACCAAACTCTATAACTCTAGGTGATTCTAAAAGGTTTTTGACGAAGCACTTTCAGTTACTCTGGGAATACTTTTTTTCCATCAAGATAATTTTAGATATTGTAATCTAATAAATAATCGATTGAACGTTTGACTTTTATTTGTTGTGTTTTGACTTTTATTTGTTGTTTAGACTTATTTGTTGTTGTTGTTGTAGCAAATAAACTTCTAACTGTTCATATTAGAATGCAAGTACAATAAGCTGCAGTTGGTATAAGTATCAGCTGTGTATCAGCTGTGTTGAAGTAAGCAAACAAGAGCTACGCAGAGCCATGTAGCTATATGTCCACAACAAAACTTACAGCAAAGAAATCCATCCAAGAGCGCCTCCGTGTAAGGAATTCAGAGTGATTTCTGGTAAGCACAGGTGCATGTGCAGCTTTCCACCGAAGAAGAACTTCCAGAAACAATATCAAAAGCCAGGAAGGGACTGTTCATAAAGGCAGTCGTGATCGTCGGCCATTAGAAATATTTAAATTTGCTTACTTGCTCTGTCCAATCGAAAGTAATTATGTTAAAATCAATAATATAGCGCAGTCTATTGGGCATGTGCATACGGAGAACACAGGCGCACCATACAAATTCTTCGATTTAATATTAAAAAAAATTCCCAACGATATCCTAGTTTGCGCCATATGTCGGTTAAAGGGTGTTTTTCTGAGAATTAGTACTTCAATTGATGCATACTCATAATACTAGTGGCTTATGCAGACAGTGCATGGTGTTTATTATATGGGGTGTGTTTACAAACGGCTATTGCTTCGAGTTGTCTGTTCCTCATCTTCACTGATCTTCGAGAGTTCAGCATAGCCTGTGTGGTCACCATCTGGGTTTTCGAATGGACCATCCTCACCACTCACTACCCTCACCTCCACTGTGATCTTATAGGTATGCGCGTGATTTGGAGTTAAGTTTTCTGTACACTGGCCCTTGAGCTGGTTGTCCTGTGCATATTTGTTCATGTGATGAGACTAACGTGATAGACCCCTTGCCTAGTGGTGGACCCTTACCTAGTAGTGGTCCCTTGCCTAGTGGTGGACCCTTGCCTAGTGGACCCTTGCCTAGTAGTGGTCCCTTGCCCTAGTGGTGGTACCTTGCCTAGTGGTGGACCCTTGCCTAGTAGTGGTCCCTTGCCTAGTGGTGGTCCCTTGCCTAGTGGTGGACCCTTGCCTAGTGGTGGTCCCTTGCCTAGTGGTGGACCCTTGCCTAGTGGTGGACCCTTGCCTAGTGGTGGACCCTTGCCTAGTGGTGGACCCTTGCCTAGTGGTGGACCCTTGCCTAGTGGTGGACCCTTGCCTAGTGGTGGTCCCTTGCCTAGTGGTGGATAGTGGTGGACCCTTGCCTAGTGGTGGACCCTTGCCTAGTGGTGGACCCTTGCCTAGTGGTGGACCCTTGCCTAGTGGTGGACCCTTGCCTAGTGGTGGACCCTTGCCTAGTGGTGGACCCTTGCCTAGTGGCGGATCCTTGCCTAGTGGCGGCTTAGCACACTGATTCCAATAATCATGGGATGTTATTTTTCTCGTCATTGGGAGAAAGATGTCCCCATACTCACAAACTGAGAGAAGTCTGTGTGCTTACTTGCTTGACAATATACTATATACAGCACTTATTCTTAAAAAAAAAAAAAAAAAAATTTAAGGAGCTCAAGTTCTCTCATGAGCAAGTTGACATAATAACATTACAATAACCTTCTCAATAACAACTTGAAATTGTATTCTCTTGACGTTTCGACTAGATGCTCTTTCGAGGTTTTTCACTGACTTGATCCTATATGTGAAAATTGTGTCCTGTACAATAATGAAGTCATCAAGTTAGAGCTAGGTTCTTGCCAAGCCTTGTCTCTATTAGTGCTGTGGACCAAACTCTCAAAGCTCCCAGATCCTTTTGGCCTGCCATCAAAACTAGTGCCATCAAAACTAGTGCCATCCTCCTCAATAGAGACGGCAAACTCTCAGAGCGCCCAGATCCTAGTGGCCCACCATCACAAGTAGAGCCATCATCTTCAATAGAAACAACAAACTCTCAGAGCGCCCAGATCCTAGTGGCCCAGTGCCATCATCCTCAATAGAGACAGCAAACTCGAAAGTATCTGCTGTGTTGAATTCGGACCAGAGAAAAAGACCAGAAGGCCACATGGAAGAGTTTCTGCTGAGAAGAAGGGAAGAAGAGGGGCATGGCATGGGTGTGGCTTCCATTGAACGCTACTATGCAATAACCAAACCTTAAAAAATTGTTCTGCAAAACAATTCAGTTACAGCAGTCCTCGAAAAACAAGCGTATGTGTTTGCTGAGGTCTGGGATAGTGAGACTGCCCTCTCAAAATAGCTAGCACACTGTTTACTAACCCAGTGCATGCCCAACTATAATGGCTTTGCAATGGGCATGCTCACAAATTATACCCAGCACTTGCATTATGGAACACTCGTAATATAAATATTGTAGTGTCTCTGGTAATCTGTGAGAGGAATGGATGAGGGGCATCCATCAGAGGATCAATCAATGAAGTGAACGTCAAATTACTTGTGGTATTATGTGAAGACATAGCTCAGGAGATGACTGCATCCACAGGTAGCTACCTCTACCTTTTGCTGCTATGGTAATGACTAGCTAGTTGTGTGTGGCTAACAGGTTACTTCCTGTCTCGCCTTCAACAAAAGTGATCAAGAGGGTCCCATTTGTATCTCAAAGAACCATCGCAGTCGAAGTCTCATCTCTCTTGTCATTATCAGAAGCTCTGAAGAACTTCTTCCACGCGTCCAATGTGCTGATTGGATTTCGTCTTGCTCAATACACTCCAAGGTTCCTGAGAAGTCCACCTGCAGGAGGAAAGAGTAGTTATAGTATTAAGTTATGGGCTGAGTAAATGAGGAGTGAATGAGGGTATGAGTAAGTGAAGCAAGGAGAGGGAGAAAGGGGTACAGTGACTTACTTGCAGCATTGCTTGTGTAGGCTTGCACTCCTGTGTGGATTTCTCCATAGCTCTCTGCCTGTTCCCTCTTGACGAGAACAGGCAGGATGATGTGTGATATCAGATCACTCGTTGTGCCCTTCTTGACCAATCTTCCATCCTCATTCTTCTCCCAGGCGAGCCAAGAGACATCCTTCTCAACCTATATTGCATCGTCCATTTGTTTGCGGAAGAGCTGACCGTCGCAGCAGGCCTGATACCAGCACTTGGAGGTGTGGGAGGGGCAAATGAGGGAGGTGGCTGTAGTGTAGGAATAGCGGGAGACTTCAGGCTCAATTTTGTTGAGTGCTTCTAGTGCCAGTAAGACATTGCCGTGTTCCTGACATCAGGCGTGGTGTGGCATCTGACTCATGTGTACAGTGCGTGTGGTGGTCGCAAATCTTTGAATTTAGATATACCAGTGATCTTTTCATCTGGATACTCCTGCAGAAAGAGCGTGGCACTCCTTGAGGGTACAAACTAGATGGCGTTTTTGTACCTTCTCTTTTCCCACTGCATCCTTTCGCCCTGGTGCTTGACGACTGATGTCATCTCGCTCATAGAAAGCGGTGACTTGCTTCTCGAGTTCACTTGTTTGTTTGTGAATGTCCGGTTGACGAGGATCAATAAATCCTATATCTTCAGCTAATTTTTTGCACACAGCTTTCTTTTTGGTAGGCTCATTAGGGTTGCAACGAACTCGTGACGGGCCAATGCAAGACGGATTTTGAAGGGGTGTCAATGACGGGTTTTAGGTGCTTGGGCACGGTGCTTCTGTACATGAAGACTTGTTGCTTCTTTCACTCTTCTCTCTTCATATGCCTTAGCTCGATCAGAGAGTTTTGACAGCTCCTGCTTCTTCTTCAATCGGGAAATTCTCATCCTCTCTGCATTCTTTGCCTTATACTCATGTTCTCCCACCACCTTCTTCCTCTCCCGGTAGAGCTTTTGGCGATCAGCATTGGAAACAGCTTTCTTAGCTGGTGATGACCTGAAATCAATCAATTGGTAGAGCAATCAACTAAGCACAAAATTCTCAATAACAAATTTGATAGTACCTGTTCATGTTGACGACCAAAACTCTGCGTAGGAAATCTTGAAGTTGAAATCTTGGTAAAGGTAGAAAAAGTCAGATAATGCACATGTGCAGTCAACTGGCCAGCTGATCTCCCACCTCTGATTGGCTGAGTGCTTAGTTCAAAGAGCTTTGAAGCTTAGGAGACAAAGGAGACCGTGAATCCTTTGATGGCAGCATGTGACTTTAGTATCAATGTAACGCATGTTACACACTTTGAAGTGGGATTATCTGATCACTCATTGGATTTCCACCATTTTTTTTGGCATGAAACTTCCTTCTAAGTAAAGGGAAGTGATTATGCAATTATTTGTGGCTAGGTAAAATATTTTGGAGATGGTGAGAACTTTTTTTGATGTTTTGCGTAACGCATTACAGGACAAACTGTATTTTTTTAAATCAACACAGGGCTCACTACAGGGGGTCTGGGGATAAATTTTGGGGGAGGTCATGAAATTAAGCTGAAAAATCTATGCTATGATATGTACCATAACTGTATTCATACAGAAATTTGACTATATTGCAAAGTTGCACCTTTTTTGTGGTCATATTTGCAATGGTGTGAGGACATGGATGATAATATTGACATAATTTTTACTTTTTCTGAAGCCCCAAGGAGTCCACTTTCCCATGCATTAACTTTTTTGGCCTTATTATTTGATTTGTTTCAAGCCTCACATGTGGCTTTAATATGCATAGCTTGTGCACGAAAAGTGTTTCAATTTAATGCACGCAGAATATGCATTGTTGTACCGTCCATCACGCTAAGGTAAAGGGTTCTACTCATTTTTATTTTTGTGAATCGTCTTGTTTGGCTAAATCAGGACGTGTCGGTGTTGGGGTGTGTGAAGTTCGGGGAAGAATTGAGGGCTTCAAAACAGGAACCTTTGCCTGTATATGGCACGACCTGCAGTAGCTTCAGTAATTATTCATTGTGATGTTATTTTCTTGTGTGTGGGGATAGTTCCCCAGTCTTTCATGGAAGCCTTGCAGTCGAGTTCCGAAAATAAGTCAAGAAAAGTGGCATTGTCAAAGAGTGAAATCAGCTTCCTACAAGAACTGATGAAGGATCACGGGAGAGATTTTGTAGTAAGTGCCAAAACCCTTAGCATGTGTCTGCCATTTTATTTATTCAAATGGTGGGTGGGAGGGGAGAAGGGGGGGCTCTAATAATGACCTCTTGCATTGGCTTTGAGGTGTTGGTGGCAACGATCTTGCACCTCGGAGGACAAGGTGAGCGTTCTTGTGACGTCGACTTGTTGTCGAGTGCTCGTTTTTGCTTAAACCCTGCTATGAATGAAATGCGAAATTTGACCTCTGGGTAGTGCTTGCTTCATAAGTGCTAGCCAGTAACAATTGCGGCTGATCAAGTTTGCTGAGTAGGTCAGCTAGTCTGCCTGTGTCAACATGGCAGGTCATGCATGCCACATATTAGGTCTTCTCTTCTTCTTATGGCGATGATCATTACCTAAAGCATGTAGTTGCAAGCACATGGTGTGCGTAGGTAGCAAGTGCTCAGTGTATAGACCTTTGGTTGGAATTGTACACAGTTGTTGAGATGGATAGTGACGGCAATCAATTTGTAGACTTGGATGGAGCCGAGTCGATGACTTAGAATTTTTAAACCGTCTCTCTGAGGATCAAGGAAACAATTGCTAAAGCGAGGTACTCTGTGATGTCGGTAAGTCTTCTCGCCTGGTGCTTAGCTCTAACTTGCTAACTTTACTGATGAAAATAGCATGTGTGTGTGTCACTTAGAATCACTGGTGGCAGTTTCATGTTGCAAGCACCTGTATATGCACGTGGAAGACACCCAGTCATCTGGTTTTCTAGGTTATTATTATTATTATTATTATTATTATTATTATTATTATTATTATTATTATTATTATTACTACTACTACTACTACTACTACTACTACTACTACTACTACTACTACTACTACTACTACTACTACTACTACTACTACTACTACTACTACTACTAGTAATGAATGCTCGTCATTGAGTGGTGAGCGAAGAAAAGAAAAGCCAGAGCATGTTGATGAACTAGAGTAACTATGTACATCATCCTTTTCTGTCAACCATGACAGTCCTTTCTCACCTTCCTGTGCAGCAAAGGGAAAGGTGGTTTTGGAGGGCCTCTGTGGGTGTGTTTGTTGGGGTGGGGGGGTCTTGGTTTGTTGTTTGTCCTATTTCTGGTTGGCTTGTTCTTCTATGTGGTAAGGGGTCATGCCAGCTATTAACCTATTCTCACTTGCGCAGCACAGGAAGGCTAGTCTGGTTGGCTTGTTCTTCTATGTAAGGGGGTCATGCCAGCTATTAACCATGTAGCCTATTCTCACTTGCGCAGCACAGGAAGGCTAGTATGGTTGGCTTGTTCTTCTATGTAAGGGGGTCATGCCAGCTATTAACCATGTAGCCTATTCTCACTTGTGCAGCACAGGAAGGCCAGTCTAGGTCCAAATCTGCGTTCTCTTGATATCACTGCCGACATTGTTCTCTCTCTATGTCGACTATTCATGATTTACATATGCCACATTATTGTGGGTGGACGTACGCTGAACGCAAACGTATACACACATACATACATACACATACATACAGTAGAGGCCCCAAAAAACTTTACGTACCATTTGCGTTGGACGTTTGAGTCGCAGCGTTGCTGTACCGTTAGCCATACGTTCGCTAAACGTTGGCCAAAAATGTTAGGGATCGTTAATTGAGCGTTGTAAAATTGAATTTCTCCAGCGCATGCCAGATCGACGAAGCGGGAGAGGTCGTTGCTCTAGCGGTTATTCTTTTTCAGAATCAAGATGCCTTCTTAATAGAATTTTATTCTTTAGGATCTAGAGGATTCAAGGCTGCAGCTATCGTCTGTATTTTGAAGGAGGGCCTGACAGCAACAAGGCAAAGCGTCCAGTTTTGTCAAGCACTGCGAGACTGGTATCGCCTCTCAGCCATGGAGCGGATTTTTTTATTGCTGGCCCAAAACTCTGGTCGAAAAGATGCTTGGAATATGATGAGAAGACAGCATACCAACTGCAGTTCTCATTCATAGCGAAGGGAACCCAGTCTTGCTTTGCAGGACATTGCTTGTGTTGATATTTTGAGTCAGTGGTAATGCCAACTGATAAGAGAAGCCAATAAAGTTTGTGTTGAACTAGTTTTGGGATGGAACTATGTGAAAGTTATAATATCTAGTGTAGAAGCTTTCTGTGTCACACTGAAGCTATGTTGGTTGCTAGTGGCTAATGATAATCTAGGCCTGGGTCTTGATGGTATTTTGGTTAGAGCCAATGTGCCGATTGCCATTGGATTTAAAAATATATATATATATAGTTTAGGGACTTTGTAGATGTTATGGCTTAAGTCTAGGGCAAGATATTGATATAGAACACTGGTGAATTGGTATAGTGACTCATGTAATAACATGATCAATAGCAGTATCATTTATCCCTGTCCTAGGTCAAGAGATTGGAGCGAGATACAGAACCTTGAAGAGGACAGACGAGTGCACAGTTCAATTGGAAACACATAGGCTTTTTTTTGTTGTATAAGGCAGGCACGAAAGAACAAGCCAAGATATGATTCATGTTGTATTATGGTTGTGTGTGTAATAAGGTGTAGATTTATACTCAGGTGTTTTAAACCTCTGTTTATTTGATTATAGCGTGAAACATTTGGTGAAGGTAAATGTGTGAGCCAGTATTATGAGAGCCACTTTTTGTTCAAATTCTTCACTAGACCCTTTTTACCCTTTGTAAAGGATGTTTGCTCCCATCACCGCATGCAGGACACTGACCCCAAACGTACATCCAGGCTGGCTAAGGAGTTCGATATAAATTGATGGAGGATGCCTCCTGAGTTTCAAGATGCCAACCCCATTGAAGACCTGTGACACGAGTACATCAGGAGAGAAGTGAAGCCCAAGTTCAAAGCTGAATTGGTGGACAGCATAACACAATTTTGATTAACTGTAGATGTCAGAAGTAGAACAGACACCTGGAGGGTTAGGCCACGGGGAGGTTTATTTGGAAATCACTTGCCAAGCAATGCTTCTTGATATCAAGTTGGCAAAACTTTCGTGTGTTTGAGTAGTTAGAGATGTTAAATAAATTTTCTTATTAAATTATCAATAAGAAGATAAAAAATAATGATAATTTCAAAAACAAATATATAGTTATCGAACAAGTCCAGTCCTGACCCCACCACCACAGATGTAGAGTGAAGAACTGTAATCCTCGTCTTCCATGACAGGCTTGAATTCTTCCTCCATGGCTGCCTGGTAACTGCATTTCAAAATAGTAAATCACACCTGAACTTGATTTAAAGAATTTGATTTAAAACTTAACAATAGCTGAAATATTGCCTTTATATATCACCCTCACTGCCTTGGCCTCCCACTCCCACTGAGGAGCACCCTAAAACATTGCTGCTTGGTACAGCCACCCAGAACTTTCATTCTGCCAGAAGACCAAACAATAGTCGGTATAATTATCATTACTGGATCCACTGTTCTAGCTTTTATTTTGGGGGGTTTCGTTTTAAATATGTAACACTAACAACTAGACTGAAGTAAAGGCTGGGTCACTACCACAGATAGGCGCTAGAGGTTCAAGCCATTGGAGTTCTACCTAGTGTTACACTTACTGCTCAGAGCGAAGGTAGCAGCGAGAGTTCTTCTGTAAACCATTCCCAGGACAAATCAAAAGTAGAAGCTGCAACAAAACAGAACAGTAATCAACAGTAGGCCGACTGACTTGCGCTCCATCGAACACGTGGTGTAGGATACCGAATGTTGATTGCGCGTTTCGGGTAATTAAATAACGGTTCGTGCGTTGCGTTCGCGATACGTTGCTTGAGCGTTTCCTGTGCGTTCCTTGAGCGTTTCTTAAGAACGGTTTCTGCGTTGAACGTTTACCCAACGCAACGGTACGTAAAGTTTTTTTTGGCCGCTACTGTACATATACATACATCACACGTACATGTATACATACATATACACACATACATATACATACATCACACATACATGCATACATACATATACACACACATATACATATACATACATACATCCCACATACATACATAATACACACATACATACATAATACACACATACATCATGCATACACATACATACATATATACATATATATACATACATACATCACACATACATACATAATACACACATACATACACACATACATCACACATACATGAATACACATACATACATAAATACATCACACATACATGCATACATAATACACACATACATCACACTTACACACACAGAGAGACAATCAAAGAGCCCTCCATGACAGCAGCTGCTGACACCAAATGCAACAGCAACAAACAGCATCAACACAACCAAAAGATCAAGAAGCAGGCAGACAAAGCAACATCCTACTCAACTCCATCACAACACTGCAACTTATGCATCACAGACAAACTCCACATCATCTACTCAGACAAACTGCACATCATCTACTCAGACATACTCCACATCATCTACTCAGACAAACTCCACTTCTACTCAGACATACTCCACATCATCTACTCAGACAAACTCCACATCTACTCAGACAAACTCCACATCATCTGCTCAGACAAACTCCACATCATCTACTCAGACAAGCTCCACATCATCTACTCAGACAAACTCCACATCATCTGCTCAGACAAACTCCACATCATCTACTCAGACAAACTCCACATCATCTACTCAGACAAACTCCACATCATCTACTCAGACAAACTCCATATCATCTACTCAGACAAACTCCACATCATCTACTCAGACAAACTCCACATCATCTACTCAGACAAGCTCCACATCATCTACTCAGACAAACTCCACATCATCTACTCAGACAAGCTCCACATCATTTACTCAAACAAACTCCACATCATCTACTCAGACAAACTCCACATCATCTACTAAGACAAACTCCACATCATCTACTCAGACAAACTCCACATCATCTACTCAGACAAACTCCACATCATCTACTCAGACAAGCTCCACATCATCTACTCAGACAAACTCCACATCATCTACTCAGACACACTCCACATCATCTACTCAGACAAACTCCACATCATCTACTCAGACAAGCTCCACATCATCTACTCAGACAAACTCCACATCATCTACTCAGACACACTCCACATCATCTACTCAGACAAACTCCACATCATCTGCTCAGACAAACTCCACATCATCTACTCAGACAAACTCCACATCATCTACTCAGACACACTCCACATCATCTACTCAGACAAACTCCACATCATCTGCTCAGACAAACTCCACATCATCTACTCGGACAAACTCCACATCATCTACTCAGACACACTCCACATCATCTACTCAGACAAACTCCACATCATCTACTCAGACAAACTCCACATCATCTACTCAGACAAACTCCACATCATCTACTCAGACAAGCTCCACATCATCTACTCAGACAAACTCCACATCATCTACTCAGACAAACTCCACATCATCTACTCAGACAAACTCCACATCATCTACTCAGACAAACTCCACATCATCTACTCAGACAAACTCTGCTCAGACAAACTCTGCTCAGACAAACTCTGCTCAGACAAACTCTGCTCAGACAAACTCCACATCATCTGCTCAGACAAACTCCACATCATCTACTCAGACAAACTCCACATCATCTACTCAGACAAACAAACGACTAAACAAACAATCTGAATTCCTCTCTAAGGCCACATTGTCACCTACATCTGTCATCATCCCATCTGTCAATCATCACATCATATCCTCCGTTCCACCTCATCTCTCATCTCATCAGTTCCTGATGATTGCTTATGCATGAAGTTCTAGTAGGACCAGTCAATTCCAAAACTTCCCCTATACCAGCTTTGCTCAGCATTGAGCACTGTTTGTGACCTACATTGAAACTACTTCCACACTATATTATCATCATCACATCATCATTATCATCATCTTGTTATTACTTATTATTATTATTATTTGTGGTTGTTATTATTACTGCTTTTTTCTTCGAGCAACTAAAGTTTCAATGATTTCTGTAACTGATTCTCGAGGTTATTGTAATCCCTTACCGTAACCAGAATCAAGTCTGCAGAAACCTCAGAATTTTAGCTCCTTGAATAAAAAGTGTTAAACAGTATTATTAATACTACTACAATAGACCCTCACTAATCCGGACCCCGTTAATCCGAAACCTCGCTAATCCGAACTGCATTAGGTAGCCACAAAAAAAATCAAAATGCGTGCCATTATTGAACAGCCCTAGCCCTAGCCCTAAGAACCTACCACGAGTCTGTCAGAAAAGAGCACACAAGACCCTTACCATTGAGGAGAAGGTCGAGATCCTGGACCAGCTCGGGAAGAAAAGCTACAAGTTACTATCTGAACAGTATGGAGTTGGAGTCTCCACTACCTCAGACATAAAGAAGAAGGACAGCGAGTTGCGAGGATGCAAAAGGAAGATGACTGAGATGGGATTCCGGAGATCTGCTAAAAGAATGAGGATGGGAAGGGATCATAATGATTAAAAATTACTTGTACTCCCACCACCCAGTATTCAACCCACACCTGCAAAAAATAAACAAATTCTGAGTTCAATATAATGATATTCATAAATTTCACTAATCCGAAAATGTCACTAATCCGAAGATCCCCAGGCTATTCGGATTAGTCTGATTAGTCAGTGTCTACTGTACTACTACTAGTAGTAGTAGTTGTAGTAGTAGGCATAGAGAAAGTGGCTTTGCACCTTAATTGCTTCACTTAGAAGGGCAAACAAGAGGGGGAAGTCACTACATGTCAAGACTTAATATAGATGTGTATACATCATAAATAACAGTGCTTACTATGTGTATATGACATATTTTATATTAATATAGATGTGTATACATATCATAAATATCGGTGCTTGCTCTGTGTACATGACATATTTTATATTAATATAGATGTGTACACATATCATAAATAACAGTGCTTGCTATTGTGTACATGACATATTTTTATAACTCTAGGAAATGGCACGGGATAAAAGAAACTACAACCAACTCACTGAAAGTGAATTAAGAAGGAAATGTTCTCAACTCCTGTAACTATATAATTATATATATACACACATATAATTCTCCATTATTTATTGTAGGCTAATTTTAATATAGCAAACAATGGTGTTAAATGTGCTTTTATTTTTTATGAATAATTTTAGCTGCTGTTGATTTCTCTCTTTTTTATTTTTTTATAAATACTTCAGTTTTTTTTTTGTCCTGGTGAAGATCCAAGTTTTCAATTGAAACTGGTGAAGATCCAAGTTTTCAATTGAAACGTGGCAATAAAACATTATCATAAAATAAAAATTATCATAAAATAAAAAGGTTTTTTAAAAATTAATTTTATTACTGCACTATTTTGCACTTACTCGCTTCAATAATACATTAATTTGGTGCAATATTGTGCCTAATCCATAAATTAATCTTACGTGTCATTCTTTGGATTTTGTTGAGAGAGTGAGAGGTTGCTTCCTCATGTCACTATCCCAGAGTCCGTTATCATCAAATATTGTACAGAACAGTCCTGAATCAGGCCCTCCGGGACAGGGCAATGGTAGGTAGGGTTAAGGCTAGGGCAGCAGCCAGACAACTGTAATTCTCATGGTGATAATTATAATGCTAGGATTTTTTGACATGAACTGCTCTTTTTTGTCTGTTTGAGGGAAATTCTGAACTAAAGTATGCCTAGCATAAAAAATTCTACACTCAATTGTCTACAACACTCAGTAATGCACAATTGTCCAGTAAGGCACAATTGTTTAACAGTCAGTAAGGCACAATTTGTTGCTTAGAATTTAAGTTTCCACTTGAGTTCCATTTGCATAGATAATTCAAGATCCTATTGAAGATGAGCTCAATCACTCGGCTCACTTTAATCCTTGGAAGACTTGTTATCATCAGTGAACAGAAAAAGTTGTGATGTGATTTGCAGAAACATTGGTCCCAGAATAGTCCCATCTCCCTTATGGTACTCCTGAGACTGTTGGCAACATGGAATGGCAAGACCAATGATGTCACATTGGTGCTTTATGTAAGAAGTTACCAGGTGCACCCACGGATCTTAGTCAGCCAATAATGGTAGGCTGTCAAATGTCTTTGCGAACTCAAAAGTAGATACAGATTGTTTCACTAACGTTGTTCAAGGGAGCTGCTGTGCACGGTTTCTCAGAAAGAAAATGAGAGAATTGGTTCAAATTCACGTTGGCTTCCACTGGAGGTCGTTTTTTTGGTTTGTGAAGAACATAGTAGCATCAGCTGGCAGTAGGGTAGACTTACTGAGAGTTGTAGACAATTGTACCTTACAGAGTGTTGTAGACTGGTGCCTGATGACTGATCTATTGCTACCAGTTTTGAAATTTGTTTTTGAGCAATCATCTGTTTAAGGACAGTGTGTTGGGCTGAATTGTTACATGGTCTTTGCTCTGGATTTAAGATTAGACATGCCAACCTAAGCTGAAAGATACCTAACCAACTAACTGCTCAGAGAAGTTATCATGTGAGAGTGGCTGAGGAGCTAACGAGGAAGAAATGCATCCAAGGTGGACAGAAGGCTCCCCGAATGCTGAGTAGGGTTGGGGACCTGGCTGGGAGAGAGTGGGACCGTGGTCTGTCACAGTAGAAGCTGAGTCTTCTAGAGAAACTGGACATTCTCTCAACCAGCTGGAAGGAAAGGCACTAGATCTTGAGATTGAGCAGGCTAATGTTCGAGGAAAGCACCATGGTCATTGATAAACACTGTGTGGCTCCACCCACTCTACTGACTGCTGTAAATTGGCAATGAAACTTCATGCATCCCTACTCTCACATACCAAGGTCAAATCTGCACTTCCTCCCAGCCCAAAGCTGAAGCATTAAGGGGGTCCACTACCCAAAAAAACAAAAAAACAACAACAACAAAAAAACTTCTCTAGCCCTAGCCCTAGCCTCTGCTTCAGAATATTTATTTGAAATCTTGTATGATGTGTACCTATACACAGACCTACCTTCTAGTGCTGTGTCAACTACCCAGCTACAACTGATCCGGACTTAGTGAACATTTAAGATTTCACGAGGACCGTCATATTTGGAGACTAGTTTACTTTGGGATTTCACAACTTACCACAGGGGAAATTACAAAGTATGAAACACAATACATATAACATTGAGTTTTTTTTTAAATAGTGTGATCATGGATTTAAAAACTATTGCAATTTCTTGGTAGCATTTTCATTGTTTTTTTTGTACCTGTTGACATCATACTTGCTTAAAATTCAAAACAGAGAATGTCATATTGTAGCTCTCATTGAGAGGAAACAGAATCTATAATTATAATTTTTTCTGATTACTCCAAATATGAAGCAGGGAGAACCGTCCTTGGCCCAAAAAAACAACTTTTTCGGGACAGGCATTTTAAGGACTAGTATAGTATTTCAATGGTTGAACTGACCATACCATTAAAAAAAACACCAAAAGTGGTATACATATACATACTAGAAAAATCAAGAATAGGGAGGGGAAGTTTGGTCTGTCCTATATAGGCCACTTCCTAGGGGGATGACCAGAATCACTTCCCTTGTCGGTCTCCGCGGCCATTGAAACTCACTATTACGTGAAGCTTCCTTCTTCGCAAATCGGGAGTACTCAAGTTAGTATAAGTCCAGAATGGAGTATCCAAATCTTCTCCAATTTTGAAGGCAGCATCTTGCATGTACTGTCATCATATTTTGGGGGGAAAACCAAAAAAAACACCCAAATTTTTTTGGTGGGTAGTGGACCCCCTTAAGTCACTTCTTTTCCAACAAGTCTTCTTCCCTTCTCCAACCATCCACCATCTCCTTTTCCCTGAGCTCTCCTCTGTTCCTCAGTCGAGGTTACTAATCCTCTCTCCCACGTTCCATTGGACAAATCTACTGGCCCAAATCATATTCCCGCTAAAACAATGAAATATATCTGCTCCTCTTTTTATTAAGTACTAAACCATTATTAGTAGCTACGGCTTTCCTTGTATATATAGCGCCTCACCAGAGACAAAGAAAGCAGTCAACAATTGGCATCTTCTTTTGTGATGCTGAGCAAAAGAAACAAAAAAAGAAAGCTGTGGATGTATGACAAATGGAGCAGGATATGTCAACAGGGCCGAGTGGAGCAGGATATGCCAACAGGGCCGAGTGGAGCAGGATATGTCGACAGGGCCGAGTGGAGCAGGATATGCCAACAGGGCCGAGTGGAGCAGGATATGTCGACAGGGCCGAGTGGAGCAGGATATGTCAACAGGGCCGAGTGGAGCAGGATATGCCAACAGGGCCGAGTGGAGCAGGATATGTCAACAGGGCCGAGTGGAGCAGGATATGCCAACAGGGCCGAGTGGAGCAGGATATGTCGACAGGGCCGAGTGGAGCAGGATATGTCAACAGGGCCGAGTGGAGCAGGATATGTCAACACGGCCGAGTGGAGCAGGATATGTCGACAGGACCGAGTGGAGCAGGATATGCCAACAGGGCCGAGTGGAGCAGGATATGTCAACACGGCCGAGTGGAGCAGGATATGTCGACAGGGCCGAGTGGAGCAGGATATGCCAACAGGGCCGAGTGGAGCAGGATATGTCGACAGGGCCGAGTGGAGCAGGATATGTCAACAGGGCCGAGTGGAGCAGGATATGTCAACAGGTGGAGCAGGATATGCCAACAGGGCCGAGTGGAGCAGGATATGTCAACAGGGCCGAGTGGAGCAGGATATGTCAACACGGCCGAGTGGAGCAGGATATGTCGACAGGACCGAGTGGAGCAGGATATGCCAACAGGGCCGAGTGGAGCAGGATATGTCGACAGGGCCGAGTGGAGAAGGATATGTCAACAGGGCCGAGTGGAGCAGGATATGTCAACAGGGCCGAGTGGAGCAGGATATGTCAACAGGTGGAGCAGGATATGCCAACAGGGCCGAGTGGAGCAGGATATGTCAACAGGGCTGAGTGGAGCAGGATATGCCAATAGGGCTGAGTAGAGCAGGATATGCCAACAGGGCCGAGTGGAGTTGGCCTACGGTGTGCCATGAATAATTCTGAAAACAGACTTGATGGTTGTGTCTACAGCACAGTAGAAAACCTTCCACAAAGCAGTATCTTAGTGGTGAGGAAGAGAGTGAACTGGCTAGATTTTTCAAGATATGTGCTGCTGTTGGTAATGGAGAAACTTGGAGAGATGTTATGAACATTTCTCAAGATTGATTGCTCCAAGTTTTTCCATAACTAATACCGTAAAGTACGCAGCAAGCGCCCACGGGCGCTTACCTTTCAACCCCCAAATCGTAGGGGTGGGCGCTTGCTACATGTAGTGGGCGCTTGCCTCGTGTAGTGGGCGCTTGCCTCGTGATATTTGTGAAATAATTCTTAATAACGCACATCGGGCTGTTTTGAAACAAAACAAATAAAGTCGACGAGTTCAAGCAATATGCAATATCTATCTCGAGTCTAGGCTACAATGTTATTTTGTTCTGGAAACTAAAATTTAGCTAGTGCTATTCCTCAGGTTCACTGAAAGACGCCAAGTCGTTCACATCTTCATCCAAATCCGCGAACGGATCTTCGTCGCTATCTCTCTCCTCTCTGTCTTCGCTCAGCGTCGGAATGCAATCCCTAATTAGACTATCCTCAGAGCCATCAATGCTGTTGGAGATGCCACAAGAGAGAAAGGAACGCTCTATCATTCCATTCTCTAACTCTCTTTCGATCTACTCCATATTTTTTCGCTGTGTGGGTCACATTTTGCATGCCTGTTGTCCTGTACCATTCCACAGAAAGAAACAGTAAAGCTTCTTATTTTTTCCCCTGCATGACTGTGCCATTTTCAATTACAGGTAACAGTTCTGCCAACAATAAAAAATAAGATGTTTTCTGAACAGACGACAGCGGTGCGTATTGCAACGTTATTGCACGCCGGTGCGGTTGAATAAATCTATTTGGGCGCATGCGCTTTTCTATATAGTGGGCG
This sequence comes from Cladorhizidae sp. MBARI D1340-BT2, assembly GCA_028752905.1. Lineage (NCBI taxonomy): Eukaryota > Metazoa > Porifera > Demospongiae > Poecilosclerida > Cladorhizidae > Cladorhizidae sp. MBARI D1340-BT2. Next base: position 14,959,297 of record JAQNBH010000006.1, on the reverse strand, counting down.
CTTGCTACGTGAACCCTACAAAATCCTAGATCGCTGAAAACAGCCTAGTGGGCGCTTGCTACGTGGAGGGCGCTTGCTGCGTACTTTACGGTAGCAGTATACATCTCTTCAAAAATCTAGCCAGTCCACTCTCTGCCTCACTGCAATAGGTCTGATTTGGGCCACATGCTGTACTCGACCTCCAAGAGGAATTCTATACAAGTTAATATTGGGAGGCACATCTAGCAACAAAGGTGCTCAAGTTTTGGAACGACTTTCAGAATCGGGAATCTTCTTGCTATATACTTAACTGAAGGCTAAACTGTAATGCATTGATTTCCAAACTCATTCCAGCCTTGAGTTACAAACTGTGTCCACAAAATCTGGTCAATTCTTTTTCCTTATCTCCAACCACATCGCTTTCTTCAGTTGTGTCCTCCTTTCTCTGACAAAATCGTGCTCCCAGGCAAGGGATTCCTCTTCAAATTGCTTCTTCGTTCTGCAGTGTTTCTTACCATTTCTCTCCCCACCCTTCCCCCGTCGATCAGGAATAGTATGCTTTTTTTCTCCTGTCAAAATTTGCGTACAACAGCCCCCCCAAAACTTCAGTTACAGAAGACTCCTATGTGGTATATAATTCATGTCCAAGACTAATCTGCGATTTCTCTTCTCAACAGCATAAAATTTTGTTCATTGCGAACATTTCTAACAAAACCTGAAATTTTTTATTTTGCATTCAATGTTGCCACTAAAAGCCACTATTCAAATCTGCTTCTGATTGCAGGATAAAGAAGTTGGTAAAGATGATGAGTTATGTTCAACAATGCAACGTGTTGCATTATAAGCAGAATGAATGATTTATGTGGTTTGGTTTGTGGAGTTGGCCCTCCTGGAACCAGTCACCAAAGTCACAGGAGGCTGCTGATCCTATACCAAGCATCTGCTGTTGGTTTTGGTGGAGTTCTCCTGTGAAATTGTTACCAAGTCCTTGAAGGAGACTGCAGCTGATTCGACGTGGGTACAATCAACAAGACATGGCATGTGCTGATATGTGTAGTACATAGCAATGAGAAGCAAGTTAGAAAACATGTCTAGAGTCCCAGATGCTCTGAGTTGGACTTGTAAAACTCTGATTTGGTGTGGCCCTCCACTGCTCAACTATATTTCGTAGACAAAACAAAAACAATTTGAAACAAGAACTCCCTCCACTCTTACTACAGAGAGTCACACATCAGACATTTCCCCAACATCTCGTGTATTTGCCTGAACAATCTCGGTCAAAATGTCTGACAACACTAACGAGTGCTCTAAAATATGCGCATGCACACAACCACAAACGTATGGAAGCATCAGATGCCCCAACCTCTGACCCAGACAGTAATGAGGAGGAGGAGGAAGAGAAGAAGCTGTTCCTTGATGACTGGATACAGGATGGCTGACTCATCTGCTACTTGCACTGCTCATTACAGAGATGTATTGTGTTGGCACTCATTACTTGATGACTGGATACAGGATGGCTGACTCAGTCTGCTACTTGCACTGCTCATTACAGAGATGTATTGTGCTGGAACTCATTACTTGATGACTGGATACAGGATGACTGACTCATCTGCTACTTGCACTGCTCATTACAGAGATGTATTGTGCTGGCACTCATTACTTGATGACTGGATACAGGATGACTGACTCATCTGTTACTTGCACTGCTCATTACAGAGATGTATTGTGCTGGCACTCATTACTTGATGACTGGATACAGGATGACTGACTCATCTGCTACTTGCACTGCTCATTACTGGCACTCATTACTGGATACAGGATGACTGACTCGTCTGTTACTTGCACTGCTCATTACAGAGATGTATTGTGCTGGCACTCATTACTTGATGATTTGAGTTACAAGTGAAGTTGTAATGTTTCAAGAATTTGATGGCAGATCAAAGTTTGAGAATAGCAGTACAAAATTGATCGTCTCGGACCTAACAGATTTTGGTTGTGATATCCCATGCAGTGTTGGGGAAATTATGTGGCTTTGTCCGTTCGCTATGGTACTCAACGTTGCCGGTTCAGTTCTGGGCGGAATCCTTCTACACCTTTCCCCCCTTCCCTCCGCACTCTTTTCCCCCTTTCCCCATTCACTTTGTACTCGTGGGTTCATCTCGGGCGGAATCTTCTTCACTTTCCCCCACCTTCTTCCCTTGCCCCCCCCCCCCCCCCCCCCCCCCTCCCCACCACACCACACACATCCGTATGCATGCTTGATACTCAATGTCTCCATTTCAATACTATACTGGGTGGAATTATTATTATTACAAAAAATTTCCTCCGATTTATTTTAAGGTTCCCAATTCATTCACTTTTGAAAAGATATCTAGAAATCTCTCCCCCCCCCCCCCCCCCCCTCCTCATTCCCTACAACATCAGAAAACCTTCTAACAAACTTTTAGTAGACAAGGTATAGATGCAATGACTTTCTCGATTATCAACTAAAATTTGCTCACTCAATTCTGTGAGAAGACTTTGACTATGCATGCACGCATACGCACACACACACAAAAAAGGCAGTAGATGGTTACAGGCCACCAGCTTGAACTGCTGTGTCCATCTGTATAGCTGCATATTGCAGGGGTTCACATAGAATTATTTTTGGGGGGAGGGGAGGGGGGGTGGTTGCTCCTGTTCTTTAAAATTCACACACAAACACAAAACACACAGAAAGGTACAAAAGCACATGTTCCTGACATGTATATAACAAAATATGGTTTGGGGTGACAGATGTCAGTTTTGGGGGTGGGATATCCCAGGACTCCTTCCCCTGGAGGAAAACCTGCATGTGTGTGACTTGCAGCACACCCTCAAGAGATCACTTACTAGACAAAGGGGGGAGGGGGGATTCTGTGGGGTTTTCCTTTGTCTGTTCAGTTTGGTGCTCAAGGTCTCCAGTATTTGATATATATTCAAACTGGAATCGTTCACTTCCCCCTCCGACCCTTTCCCCCCCCCCCTGCTCCTGTTGGCATGGTACTCCAGGTTGTCGGTGGATCCTAGATGGAACCATTTCATTTTGTTTCCCTACCAACATCAGGATATTCTGAGACATCCAAAAGGGTCGCCAAGGACAGAAACACTGTTCAGGACCCTGGCAGACGGCCACGAGACTCCCTGCCAGCCACAAGACTCCCAGCCGGTGTGGAGAACACGAGACTGAACACGCACACACCGCACATTCACAATTAGGAGCCATGTGCCTGCCATTCACCACAATAAACTAATTGGTGCAGCGTGGGAATGCAGCCTCAGTAATGGGATCTTTGCCATCAGGGTTGGGGACGAGCCATTTCCCTAGTCATCGCTTGAACATTTGAACTTGAGGGGAGGGGGTTCTATAAACTATATGAATAAGTGCGTTTGTAGCTTGTCAAAGCTAACAGCTGTGATTGGGCTGGAATAGTTAGCACACGTCGGTGACATAACTTGTTCATACTTGTGGACGAGTTTGATGATGAAACGAAGGATACAAAGTTTAAGATGTTGAAGTTGTCGGACGGTTCTTTCATAGATTTTATTAAAAAATAAATATCATTATTAATTAATGGCACAGTATATAATACCCCACCATCATTCCTGTATGCATTGTACACTGAAGAATGAATGCCACAAGTGTCTGGAAAAAGAGTATTGTAAGTCAAACTGACTGAATAACATTGAAACTTGTTCCTTTATATATATACCTGTTTTGCTCTATCACTACCCCAATCGGAAGCAGCTTGTGCACCTACAGAAACACTAGAAGACCTGACCTCAAAAAACAGAGGCTACAGAGGCTACAGATCCAAAGACTGGCCATAGAAAGAACCCAAACGAGGGAGACCAGAGATAACAGCCGAGAGGAGAAAGACAGAAAGTTCTGGGCCGCATTAGTTATCAACCCATCCATTATGCCTGATAAGAATCCTAGCCCTAGCTGCCACCCCCTCTCCAGCAGGAATATTGGAGGGGGGGGGGGGTTCCTGATTGAGGTAGCCAACATTGAAAATCATATTTACTATGCTGTTTAATCTAGGAACTGATGACATGTGTGTGTGTGTTGGGGGGGGGGGGGGGGGGGGGGGGAGGATGTTTTTTAACAAAAATATTAATCGATAGGATTTGCTAGGAGAAGTCGGCGTCATTGCCAAATAGAATATTCTTTGATCACCTCCATGGACTCAAGAGGAATATATCGATGAAAATACATCTAGCCCATTTAAATGCTCCTGTCCCCTTGTGCTTCTGAGGGAAGTTTTAATTAGGCGTAGCATGCTTATTGACCTCTCATATTTGCAACTAGTGACTGGAAGAGTTGCCATGATATGAAATAGCACATGAAGTAATCTTGGCTTTTCGGGAGTATTCATCTCTTTAGCGACAGACTTTTCTTGACTTGTCCATTTGGTCTTCCACAAATCAAAGTCAAAGGCAACATAAGAAGGCAGGCCATCCTCATAACACCTTAACAGGTTACTGAAATTGCTATATATGCTGTAAATCAAGTTGAGGGTGATCAATAATCACTGAGGGCAACAATTCCATAAATTCCAGCACTATCTCAGTAGAATCAGCACCAAATTGATTGTCAAGCTCTGAAATCAGATGGTCCAGCATTGGAATAGTAAGAACACGCTTGTAGTTTGGAATTTTCTGCAGGCATGTTTTGACGATGTCTGTTTGCAATTCTTGGACCACGATTCTTTATTGCCAACACTCTGACTTATGGTAAGGGCATCTTCATAGAGACGATTACGAAATGCATCAATCTTAGAGCGATTGCTCTTCAGTGAAGATTTTACCACTTTTACATCTCTGTAGGCTCGAACAACATCAACATAACGACCTTGCAGCTTTACACTCGGCCCCTTTGTATATGCAAGAATCTTCTGTGTCAGCACTAAGGCTACCGCAAACGAGAAGCGACACATTCCAATAAGCAATGAACGGGCATCGGAAAGAGATTGTCTGTTCCATTAATTTTGCTGGCTATTACCTATTGCTTCCCAACAACTTAGAGTAGGTGTGAATAGATCAATAAATATTTCAAATGCCTCGTGATGTTCAACTCAACGCATTCTGCATATTTCTTTCAGCTTGCACCTCTTCTCACCACTAGGAAGCACATCCATGATCCACTTTTCTAATGCTAGTTGTCTCTTAGGTGAGTTGCTGAAAAATCGTGACACAGAGTCAGCAATTTGCATCATGTTGTTAATATCACGGATGGTGCAACACTTCATGACACAAAGGTTGAGCCTATGTGATACACAAGGTGTATAGAATGCCTTGCATTTATTCGAGCAGCAACCCCGTTATTTCCCCGGCCATTGCTCCTGCCCTATCATAAGCTTGGCCACAGAGTGATTGTAAGTCTAAGTGCCATTACTGAGGATGTTATCTGCAATAGCTTCCCCACTGACACCTTCACATTCAATGAAAGCAAGGAATTTCTCACTTGGAATTCCATGTTCTAGATATCTGATGCTAATTGACAGCTGTTCATCATTAGCCTTCATCGGCAATAACTGAGCGTGCTTCCTGAAGTTTTTTTTTCTGATTAGATCACCAAATATGGAGATAAGCTCATTTTTCACTGTTTTGCTGGTGTATAATGCATTGCCTCCTGCAGTTTCAATGTGTTTTTTTGAGAACATCATCTCCTGCCTGGATACAAAACTCAAGTAAGGCCAGAAAATTACCAGGATTAGCTAATGGATTACTTTGAACTTCCGGTCTATCATCCCTATGTCCTCTCAAGGCAATGCCCTGCTGTCCACAAAATATAACAAACAGTTTCCACAATAGATCTAAGCTTCTTGATTTTCTGCGCGATTCGGTTGCTGCTTTCAGTGTGTATGCGGTTGTCTATCCTCAGTTCACAATGTTCCATCCCAGAACATACTTTTTCTACTGCAGATTGGTGATATCTCTTACCTTTAGCAGCTGTACTTGTGGTTGTGCCAAGAAAATGTTCACCAAGTTTTTCACTGGCTTTTTTAAAATTAATAAATGGCTTGTTTACAAGAACCCCTAATTGACTTACTGACGCATTGGCCAAACAAAACACAAAATTTGCAGAATCCGCCATCTTCTGATTTGGAATATACTAAACCATTATATTTTTTAATTAAGCCAACTTAACTGGAAAGAACGCTGTTTTCCATTGATTGTACAGTGAGGAAATTTAAAGCTTGCTGAGGCACGCTGGAAATACAAAAAAGGCAGGAGAAGCATAATTATGGCAACACAGAGGCAGGAGAAGCATAGTTATGGCAAAACTGCTCCTGTTGCATTTGGAACAACAGAAGAGGTTATAGGCTACCTCAACAGCAAGGGTCTACTAGCTCTTTCTTTTTCATGTTCCAGGTAAGAAGGGGTACCTAGCCATCATATAATTATTATACTATGTTATACCCGTGTATAGGTGTAGTTGTTCAATGGCGCTAAGAAAAAAAGGAGACCTGAAGGATGGCATGCCCAAGTTGTAAATACCTAAGCATGGGAGTTTTTTCTCAAAATCTCACCTGATACTTCAGACATGGCTGCTATAATATATTGGTGGGTGAGGCAGTACCCTGTATTAGATGCAGCAGATGAGTGTGGCTGCAACAAGAAAACGGTGTTGACTCCAACAACTTGTGCAAGCATTGCGCCCCTCCTGCCCACCACCTGTGCAGACTCCATACTAGGTCTCACTAGAAGCTCCCTCACCATCTTTTGTCTACTTCCACCTGCCCATCCATTCTGCTTATCCATGCCATCTTCCCAACCCGTACCAGTGGCTTAGGGAAGTGTGCTCTGCAGCACTATGTCGGAACCAGATTGTGCTTGGTGGTGATGGATCTGTTATTCAAATAGACGAGTCACAGTTCACACAACACAAACCCAAGGTATCAATGTAACATTGATATACTTTAATGGATGATCACTTTCGTTATTGACTGTTTAGCATCCCACCAATTAAGGATATTTGGATTGGTTGACACAGACCATACGCCTGCTCTTGGTACACTTGATAAACGTATTGTGCCTATTTCAAAGATTTTAATTCAATGAAATGTATTTAGGTTACATGCAAGTTGTGGGGACCAGAGAGACGCAGCCACCTTGCTACCCATCATTCAGGCGTATGTTGCACCTGGATCAATAATCCATTCGGACCAGTGGGCAGCTTATAGGCAGGTGGCTACTCTGCCTGGGATTGTGGCACATGAGACAGTGAATCACTCGATTGAATTTGTAAATCAGAGTACGGGTGTGCATACCCAACATATTGAGTCCTATTGGAACAGGGTATGGTTTGTGGAACATAATTATATATATTTTTTAACAACAATTATTATATTGTGCAGGTGAAGGTGAAGCTCAAGCAGATGCAATTAGTTCATCGCCACCAGCTCCCATCCTACCTAGATGAATTTATGTGGCGTGAGCGAAATGGAACAACTGTGGCTTTCACTTATAATAACATATTAGCAGAAATTATTAGCAGAAATTAAAACCCAATACACTGTTTGATTGTAAATTATTCTGAAATTTGGATTAGACTTTCATTAATAGTTTAATTTTTAATTTTTTAAATTTTTTTTTTAATATATATATTTTTTTATTATTAAAATTACATATGACATTGTAATTTGTAATAATAATAAGTTTGTAATAATAATAAATTACTTTCATTGTATTATTATTTATTCGGATGATATTTCATGAAATTTGGATTGTGAATTATTCTGAAATTTGGATTTGGATGATATTTCATGAAATTTGGATTGTGAATTATTCTGAAATTTGGATTTGGATGATATTTCATGAAATTTGGATTGTGAATTATTCTGATTTGGATGAGATTTCCGTACTTTTGTTTCCCGCGTGAACCACCAAAACGCATGTGCGTGAAATTAAAAAATGCGCACAAATTTCTTGATGGCTGGAGTCGTAAAAGCCTATTTGTTGCTTACCTTTTTCTCTGAAAAAACTGCCTCAAATCCATGCTATGATCCAATCTTCTCTTCATTCGAACCATGTGCTTGGGCTTAATTATCTTTTGCTATCAGTTATAACTGTCTTGTCAAAGGTAATCATGTGGTTTGTGGTCATGTTGTCACTAGTAGTGAAGTGTTAACAGTTTTGTAAAGCTCAGGAATAAGCTAAAAAGATGGAAGGGGGGGGGGGGGTCTGGATCCGCCCTTGCTCTCTGTATGCATTCCTGATACATGCATTTCTCTGGTGTCTCAATCCCTTCTGGCACTTCTTTCAATCCATCCAGGCACTTCTTTGGTAGCCTCAGTCCTTCCAGGCACTTCTCTGGTAGCCTCAGTCCTTCCAGGCACTTCTCTGGTAGCCTCAGTCCTTCCAGGCACTTCTCAGTCCTTCCAGGCACTTCTCTGGTAGCCTCAGTCCTTCCAGGCACTTCTCTGGTACCTCAGCCCTTCCAGGCACTTCTCTGGTACCACAGTCCTTCCAGGCACTTCTCTGGTACCTCAGTCCTTCCAGGCACTTCTCTGGTAGCCTCAGTCCTTCCAGGCACTTCTTTGGTACCTCAGTCCTTCCAGGCACTTCTCTGGTACCTCAGTCCTTCCAGGCACTTCTCTGGTAGCCTCAGTCCTTCCAGGCACTTCTCTGGTAGCCTCAGTCCTTCCAGGCACTTCTCTGGTAGCCTCAGTCCTTCCAGGCACTTCTCTGGTAGCCTCAGTCCTTCCAGGCACTTCTCTGGTAGCCTCAGTCCTTTCAGGCACTTCTCTGGTAGCCTCAGTCCTTCCAGGCACTTCTCTGGTAGCCTCAGTCCTTTCAGGCACTTCTCTGGTAGCCTCAGTCCTTCCAGGCACTTCTCTGGTACCTCTAGCTAGCTCTCAAACATGCATGCCCATGGTAAAAAAGAGTCTTGTCAAAGTGTTTTATTCTGCGTTGCCACAGTTTTTGTGGCACATTGTCACAGAAATTAGACTAAAATTAAACTGGTGATATCTGGCGTTGATGATATCTAGCATATTTCATGGTGAACTGTTGTTTATACCAAGATGCAGCACTATGCAGTGCCCACGACCACCAGAGGTGGTGCAATATATTATACATGGTTCTCATTTACTTTAGCATGAGAAAGCTTTCTAGTCGACCTTTTGCAGCGACCAAAGACCCAATGGCAGTTGTGTGCTATATACTCCTGTGGCAAAGCCCTGACAAGCCTTCATGATCAGAACTGAAGAGAAAACTCTCACAGCTTACCAATTGTGCTGGCTCTAGTGATCTATTTGTTGTTGTTATATGTACGTCAGCCTTGCTGTATTAGTTATTATCAGTCCTGGAGGTACGTAATGAACGAGGAGGAAGAGGACAGATTGGAAGTTTTTTGACATTGGTTGGACAATGTTTAATAGAAATTATTCGACACTGAGGTCATGTAAGGAACGTAGGAAGCAATGAGTTAAGTTGCGTAGCCAAAGCAGCCAAAAAATTAATCAGCTGTGAAATATGATGCAATTTTATGCTTTTGAAAGCAAATGGGAAAAAATGTGTATATATTTTTTATTATTTTGCAGGGTTGGGGTGTGAAGTATCGGATAACCTTTATTGAAGGCAAGGAATATGTTCGCGTGGTTGATGATAAAGAGGGCAGCTCCGACCTCCTCCCCGCCTCCCAGTTGTCTCAACTTCTCCTCTCCTCCCAATTATGGTCTTCGCATGAGTGGACAGAATATCCAACGGACAGTGTCATTCAAGGTGTTGGAGATTTACTGTCAAGAAAAACTCGAGTTCCTCATCCACAACTGAAGTATTTGTAATGGCTGTGACTCAACCTCACTTGCAAACCAATTTATTTCTTTGTAAATTGTTGGTATTTTGCACTGGGACCTCCCTCCCCCCTCAAGATGCAGTCACTACCTGATAATCAGGACTCCTGGTGCCAATGTATTCTTCTGGTTATGTAGACAGGGAGAAGGGGAGGTTTTTCCGAGCCAGTATCGTCAGAGCAAACTGTGTTAACTTGCACAACACATCTAGTTGTGCGTTGCTTTTCCGCTGGGTACATGAAGTTGCTGCACTCACCAGTGCCAGTCCCAGTGGGGACTAGATGTGTATTGCCACTGAACAACAACAGAATGGATGCCATTATTTATGCACAACACATCCTGGTATATACTCCTTGGTGGATATCAAGTGGGAATCTAACTTACTTGGGAATAATGGGGGGGGGGGGCTTGTGGAGACAGTGTCTGGGGTGTAAATTATGCACTTAATCTGTGGAATTTTCAGTTATTTCATCTGATATATAGCAAACGGACAAACAGCTACACAAAGTTCATTACAGTGCTATGCCTAACTGATGTCCCAGCTAAATGATCAGCAGAGCTAATAGTTTCTCTATATAACAGCTGCTCTACCCTACAAGCAGTCTGGATTTATTATCCAAATACACCCGTGGTCTCAAAGCCCAGAGGAACGAAATAGTGGGTGTCTCTGATTGAACAATACTTTCGTTTCTTCAGGAATTCTTCAGGAATTCAGCTCTGTTGGCAACTGTTCCAGGATCTCCAGACCTCAAATCCGCATAAGAGGGAGCAAACATGACTGAACATGTGGCATCCCAAACCAGAACCTTGTCTACTGGTTCCAGGTAAGAGGGGATTTTGGCGGAACATAGACATCTTTGGATCACTTGATTAATAGCAGTATGTCGAGAGTGGCGGCCCTGACTCTTTCTGCAATTGAGCCCATGAGTACCCTGCTGGTCAACTGAAGCTCCACACTGAAGACACTGGTGAGGACTACAAAGCGGTACACCAAGACGAAGACTTTTATTTTATTATTATTATTATTATTATTATTATTATTATTATTATTATTATTATTATTATTATTATTATTATTATTATTATTATTATTATTATTATTATTATTATTATTATTATTATTATTATTATTATTATTATTATTATTATTATTATTATTATTATTATTATTATTATTATTATTATTATTATTATTATTATTATTATTATTATTATTATTATTATTATTATTATTATTATTATTATTATTATTATTATTATTATTATTATTATTATTATTATTATTATTATTATTATTATTATTATTATTATTATTTATTTTTTATATTTTTTTTTAATATTTTTTTATTTTAAATTTTTTTATTTTT